>DWAN01002844.1:0-14380 GCA_018230445.1 Heliconius hewitsoni | reverse complement strand
TGTTAAGATAATGCGCGGCGTTCCGCCACTCAACACGCAATGCCTCCAGAATTCGATGGAAAGTAGGGAACGGAGTGTCTTAACACTAGGTTTATTTCTAGGTCAGTTTTGTCTTAACCCTGTGCCCTCTCCCCTCGTCTCTACCCTATTGTGTGCGCGATAAAGCGTGAAGCCAAAAAAAAAAGTTTAATCTTCTTAAATTAATCATGACCAATGTAATACTTCAAAGTTCCGTTTATCGCTCTTTTAAAGTTTATAAAATAGATGATTTTTACCGCTACTTTTACCGTTATTTGAAAAATAACATTACATATTTATGTTAAGACGAAATTATAACCTTATACTTAAGTTACCAAGTAACGATACCAAATTGTAACGATACTCAAGCATCTGTATGGAAATACCGGAATTTAACATTATTTTTTAATGTGAATTGGTAACGTTAACAAGCCCTTTTAAACTACTAAGAAGTGTAATTTATGAGTATTTTAATTAAATCAAAAAACGTTCTTAGTAGTTGTTTTAACAATAAAAGATACTGTGACAATTGTTCACTTTCAGTACTTTATCTATGGACCAGCGTTTTCTCAAAAAAGCTACAAAGCTTTACAGTTTGTTCTAATAAAACGTATTTGTGATTTTGTGGTCATAAGTATCAAAGATGAAAGTGGAACTTAAGTTTGGCAATAAATCTAAAACTAAACAAACTTGTTTTGTTTTCATGTATTAAACAGAAATCTCGCTAAGTTAATAAATACAAAAGATTTTTATTTCACTATGTATGTATGTATGTATGTACCATATAAAATATTCTTACATAAAGTCAGAGAAAAAATTTAATATATTAATAAATTAAAATAAATAAAATAAAATAAACGTAAACCCGGGTAGGTATGTATAATATGGAATGCTCATCTATAATCACATCAATAATATAGCTAGTTTTATTTCCTTGATCATTGTTGTCTTTATTTTTCTCTTATATACGAAAAATAGTAAAAGTTTAGTGTTTTCTCAAAAAAAAAATTCTTTCTCAGTAAAAAAATCACAACTATTAAATAAAATATAACAACTGTTTTTTTTAAATGGGACACCTAAATTGCATTCCAAAAATCCAATCTCAAAGAAATCACGAAGATTTAACGTTTTTCAGCTTTCTCTCTGCTGCAGCTTTCAATTTCTTATTAATAATATTAAACGTTATTGTGTTTAATATTATTTTTGATTGATAATTATACGTCTATAATAATTTTCATTTATCTTTAATAATAAATAATGAAAACCGATTAACCTACTTAGCAGCCAGATATTAATTAGATCATAAATTAACAATAGCTTAGAGGTTCTCAAGTAAAGTAGATAATAGTAAGTAGGTAATAGGTAAGTATCAAGCACGATTCATAGTTTTTAGTGCAAAAATATTATACAAAATATAAAATAAGAAAATAATTGATTAATAAATGAAAAAAAAAACATGCTAAACGATATCTTTAAATGTACTTTAGAGGCCGTCGTGGCGCAGGGGCTCAAGGGTGTGACTGTAACGCGACGGTTGTGGATTCGATTCCTTAGGGGAATTGAATTATTATTGATTAATTTCTTCGCTCTGGCTGCCAATTATATTCTTGTGAGTTTGTTGAGTTTCGCCACTCAACACGTAATACTTCAAGAATTCGGCGGAAAGTTGGGAAGAAAAGGAAAGAAAGAAGAACGGAATCGTCTAAACTCTAGGTTCCTAGATCACTTCGGTCTACCTTGCTATGCGCGGGATCTAGCGGTCAGTTCAGTTCAGTAAAGAAAATAAAATGAATTATTAAAAATTCGTGTGATATAAATTATTTGATTGCATTCATATATTAGAGTTCAACGCTGCGGTTTTTTATAAAGTATGCAATAACCATGTATATTTCTAATATTGATTTGTTATTCCTACTTAATTGTATTAAGTAAATTGTACTACTGGAAACATTATTTTAATTATAATTTTATTGTTAGTTATATCATCGATTAGTATTTCATAGTAAAAAGATTAAAAGTTCCATTTTTTCTTGTATTAATAAATATAGTTTCATGTACTCATTATTTTAAAGGTAAAAATCAAAAATATTTACCTGTTTTTTATAAGGCTCCGCTTCCGTGTACAGATTTAGGGTTACGTTTGCATCGGGACATGGTTCCCTTTCGCGACGCCATACACAGTCTTCCAAAGTCGAGTTGTTAAACATGTCAGTGTTCAAGAATAAGGCTTCCTTGATAGGCCTTCTTTGACCTACAACGCCTGTAGACGAAGCAACATATTTTTAAGAAATATATATTTTTTTATTTTGTTATAAAAGTATTTATAATATGTATTTAGAAATTATATAGTCACTTTTTTATCATTAATGGAGTGTTATAATTATATGAACAAAATATAATAAACAAATTTATATTTTAATTATATGTTTTTATGTGAGAAAAATGATAATAATTAATAAAGAAATATAAAGATAGACAATATTAATTCTATTATAAGACTTCTCATTGTAAATCTCTTAAGGAAAATATATCATTAGTATTTCTCACTAATGAAACTAAATATATATAAAATCAATCCAAACTCACCGCAAACACAAACGAGGCACACAAGGAGCTGTACGCGCGCCATCCTTGCTGCTCACCTACTGTGGCGCGTATTGCAAGCCGCGTTACGTGCCCTGGTGCTCACTGTGTATGCAATACGATGTCGCACTGAACTGTATGTACTGTAACGTTGGTGAAATGTGGTACGTTGAACTGATATGACAATAATGGAATCAGTGTATCTTATACATATATTAAATATTAGCGAACCGCTATACTTGTAACTATTCTTCTAATAAAAATATCATTTTAAATTTCTATATTGAAAAGTAAAATTTCAACCAATTCAATAAAACAGTTTTTTAAAACAATTTTGTTGAACAATATTCTTTAAAATGGTCTAACTTTTTTATTTACGAGTGGATTGAAATATATCGAACTCAAAATATAAAATTAAGCTTGCCTTAATATAATACTGAAAATTGCAATAAAATTGGCGTGAACAAACGCTTAGATGAACAGGCTAATAAACATTCCACTTTGAAGAATCGATTTTAGTCCACTGGCTGGCTACACCACGATATCCAGCCATCACTTTTTTAGGCTTGGGAGGCGTCCTTTATTTTACATTTATTAAGTGATATATGTAATGTTACTCTGTAAAATTATGAACGGTATCGGTTCCCTCTGCCTACCCTGCTGTGTGCGGGATACAGCGTGAAGCTAAAAATAATAATAATCGTAATATCCTACATTTATAGAGGTGTATAACTTTTATTTTTAGTTTCGGCTTGTCGCTAAATTATAAGGCAGCCGTCTTGTTGCCCGCTACCTAAATGGATTGTACAAGTCTTTGTAATTTCACATCCTTTATTTTCTACATAATGTTAAGGAATGAGGCCGAGGTATGGGGCCGCCTTAGCACCGTGGGACACCGTCTGGCCGTAAACGCGATGGTTGTGGCTTCGATCCCCACGCGGTTAAATTATTATAAATTTATTTAGGTACTCGTTTTGGTAGACAAGCGCGGCGTTGAGTTCAGATACTCTACACGCAATGCTTCAAAAGTTGGGCGAAAAGTGGTGAATGGAGTGATTAAGCACTCAATTCACCTTTATCTAACAGTTTAATTTGTATATTTCTTGTTATTTATTTATTAGAGTATATACTTTAAAAATATTCATTTAATAATTTACATAAATTATTAATGCAAAAGTAAAGGTAAAAACTCTCTTTCTGGTTTATAATGTACAAAAACACATCCTATTGGCTTTTTGTACGTTTAAACTCTAACAGTTATTTCCCATTGTACGAAGTTATTTAATAAGAGCTGTTAATATAAATTAAACTTTTGACACCACATTCAATTTACAGTATTTCAACATTTGGCAACGTCGCGAGGAAAAAAAGCGAAATCGTATTATTTACGTGCTTATATTGTGTCTATGTAAGTCTAGAGATTGAATGGCTAACGCCGATTAACATTGGTGAGAGAGAGCGAGGTATAGTGGGACGCCACAACAGCCTGCGCAGTCACAGGTAGAGCCAGTTACATCTACGCGGCTCGCGCGTGCCCGCGTTTACTTGCCATACCGATACAGAGTGCCCGGACGTTTTGGTTTCAATAACACAAAAACAACCTCAAACCTACACATTTATTCGTTTAAAACAACACCTGAATTATATTTGTAAATAGATCATCCAAAAAGATATCGTCCTAAGAATATATTTCAAGTTAATAGTGTGAATGCCACGGTCTACAGCCTACGCAGCCGGCGGCGTTCCCCTCCTCTGTTCATTCAAGGACCAGGCGTTGAACTCATGTTGTCACAGATATATCAACGAAATCTTCACAATTTGGAAATGTACATAGAAACGGTACAAAGACCGGTATGAAGCCTTGATAGAGCTGATGACCATTAGCGATTGGGTGTCAACGACAATGTCAATCAGACAAAATACGGGCGAATTTACTAAACACAAACAACAAGTAGGTAAACAGGGGCCGGAACCGGTCAACTTTCCACCGCGTTATCATCCGCCGCCACCTGCCGCAGCGACTTCTAAACTAGGCACTGTGGATTCAACCTCTAAAGAGTTCAAACCTCCTAACGCTGTAAAACATATTGACCCGAATAAAATTCCCTACTCTCTGGGGGCGCAAGGATCTATGCCACTACTCTATCCCGGTGCACCATATCCACAAGTAAAATACCTACAGAGCTATCCCCCGGGCTATCCTGTGCCTCCAGCTGCGCGTCGAGTACTTAGACCTGCAGGTGAAATTGTTACAAAAGCAATAGTTCACGAACCCGTAGAAGCTACAGCTCGTGCCAGAAGTGCAGACGATACGCAACGTATACAGCGCAATTTAGAAGAAGAACAAATCCATAGAAGATCGGCTGACATGCTTAAATTTACAAAACGTATCGATTCAGATAGTACGAGACAGTCTACAGAACAAAGGCGACAAATTCAAACTCTTTTGGATGAAATAAAAGCGTTAAAGGATGCCAATCGCCGTCTCAGTGATGATAATCAGGAACTTCGTGATTTGTGTTGCTTTTTAGATGACGATCGACAAAAAGGTCGGAAGCTGGCACGAGAATGGCAACGATTTGGTAGATACACTGCGTCAGTTATGCGGCAAGAAGTCTCAGCATATCAGAGTAAACTACGTGAGCTAGATGATAAACAACAAGAACTCATTAGAGATAATCTAGAATTAAAAGAGTTGTGTCTTTATTTAGATGAAGAAAGAGAGAGAAGTCCATGTGTCAACTGTGGTAGAGCTGCTGGTCGAGAGAGAGATGATGGTGATGGAAGTAGCAGTGGTACAAACGTTGAAGAAGCTCCACGGCTACCTGCACCTTCTATCTCAATAGCTCATCCCCAATTAGCTGAACGTACCGTACAATATGTTAAGGATTTGGAACAAAAAATTAGGCGATTAGAAGCCGAAAAGGGCTTAGGAATGGGACTTAATGAAAGACCCGAGGCTGTGGTCCGAGCACTTCAAGTTTTAGAAGTAAGAGAAACAGTGGAGAGAGAGCGAAGGAGGCCAGCTCCAGATTTAGATTCGGGCGAACAGGCTCTTGTGAGAGAAATGTGTAATGTCGTATGGGGTAAATTAGAAGACGCACCGTCACAAGCTCCGCCACGTTAATTAGTAGAAGCTAAACGAGATATCGAACTTATGTTATGATAAGTAATATATAAAAAATGGTATTACACTGTCAATGTGTATATCAAAAGCTGTATAAATAACAGCGGCTGCTTGGAATCTCATTCAATTGAGGTCACATATTCATGTCAAGCCACATGACCTACAACACGGTTTAGGTACCGGCCTCCAATCGCACGCAACTGATCTTTAGTTATTAGTGAAGTGAATAAACTATATAATATATAGATATGCGTGTTTGCTTGCCACAATGAAACTAACTTTCTGATTGCCGAATTATATTTAATATTTGAAAACTATACCGTAAAGTACAAAATTAAGGCGTACGCCTGACGTACATAGCTTTAGCTATCTTAAATTTTACGTTTAGTATTTTAACAAAATGTATTAATGAATTAACATATCTCTGCATTGGAATATTTCACCAGATAATAAAAATGCTTTAATTGTATAAAATAAGTAAACCAACTGTTAAATTGTAATGAGGCTATATTAATTTATTAATTTGACTGTGATGGATCATTTTATGATGAGCTGGATGCATGTTAAATTTTTCTTGTGTCAATACTCAATACCTATATTTAACTGTCAAACATAATATTACCAAATAATTATAAAATTCTAAATCTGTTGCAGAAAACGCATCTAGTCATATACAGAAAATTGTAATAATAAATATTTAATTAAGACTTAATTTAAATTCATCAACTATTTTGATTGTCCAGCTCTTCTTCTTGCTAAACTTGCTCTAATATGTTATTAATTTGTTAATATATTTAATACTGTGAAAAATAAATTATTTTTGTTTCAAATGTGTTTTTTATAAAGTTATTTGTGACCATTTTTATTATAGATACAACAATATAAAACAGAAAACAAAATATACATCAAGTGATTACAATTACGACACTTATATACTTATATTTATATACACTTGCCTTTATACCTCAAATAATGATAGTTATGAAGTGAAAAGAGATTTTATATAAAGGTATTAAATAATTGAAACATAACCTCTTTTCTTATTTCCATTAGTCATTAATCAAAGAACAATGGTATTGCTTCAATGATTATTTGCTTACAAGCCTTTTGTTGTGGGAACAATGGCGGAGGAAAAAGGTGAAGGACCCGAGGATACAGACACAATTGGTGTAATTTCCTTTTTAGATATTTTTCATTATTTAGACTACTTATATGATTTTGTTTTAAAAGGATTATACTTATGCATTTGTTTTGTAGTCTATAATTACTTTTCAAATAAAAACATAGCAATCGAATTGTAGCTGTAGAATAAAGATATAGGTTCTTATTAATAATTTAAAATAATTTATCCTAAATATAATTATATATTATATTAAGATTAATAAACGTAAAACAGAAACTGTTAATGATTTTCAAATGCCGCCTATAAGAAAAATATTGGCAAACATGTAAGAGATCTGAATTTCTGATTTCTTTAGGTTTATGTTGAGGCCAGTCGTGGCGCAGGGGCACAAAGTGTGACTGTAAACGCAGCTGTTTGTGGGTTCGATCTCCAGTCGAGAAAATAAAATATTTAAATTTTTATTTTCATTTCGTCACTCTCGTGGCAAAGCGCGGCATTAAGTTGCGACACTCAGTACGCAATGCCTCAAGCATGCAGCGGAAAGTGGGGAACGGAGTGTCTTAACACTAGATTCACTCTGCCTACTATGCTGTGTGCGGGATACAGCTCGAAGCTGATTGAATATTTTATTTCTTTTTAGATTTATGTAGGTGGTCGTAATGCGGAGGGAGACCGGCACGGCGAAGGTTGGGCGGTGCTGCCTAATGGTGATTTTTATCAAGGTTGCTATTGCCGTGGAATGCGAATCGGAAAGGGATTGTATGTTTTTAAAAACGGCGCTAGATATGAAGGTAATCAACCTACAGAAAGTCAGTTTAATCAATAATTTAACGTATATAATATAATAAATTTACTTATGTAACTAGAATTTTTGTATATTCACTAAATAAGTATTAGAAGGTAACGTTCTTTGAAGCATCAATTTCGTGCGTAGGTACTTACTATTCTTAACAAATTTATTATATTTGGAAATATTATTTTATATTCCAATATATTTTTATGTATTTTAATTAAGTAACATTTAGCAGTTAACATAATTTTAGGAAAACACGTAAATTATATAATCAAAATGTTATGTAGGAGACTGGCGTCATGCGATGAAGTACGGAATGGGTCAAATGATATATCCTGATGGTTCACGTTACGAAGGAGATTGGAGACATGACCTGAAGCACGGGTTTGGGGCGTATTACTATCCAAATGGTGACATTTACGAGGGCGCCTGGTTTAAAGGGAAGAGACATGGACTTGGAACTTATTTCTACGCTGAACACCAGGTTGTATACTTATTGATTGGTTCCTTAATGTTATTGTTTGTGATAAGAAATAATGTGGCACAAGCGTGTGACTGTAAACGGGACGGTTGTGAGTCCGATTCCCACATGGGGGAATGGATTATTATTATGCGGCGTTGACTCTCGCCACTCAACGCCTCGAAAAGTGAAGAACGGAGTGTTTTAACACTAGGTTTCTACTGGTTACTCTGTTATACGCGTGAATCTGATAATAAATATATTTTATTTAAACGTACCTATGACAGTAAAATTTTTGCCATTCTAGTTGTAAAATTCTTTTTATATTGATAATTTTTACATTTATTTGAACTGAAACTTGTGCGTCTAGCTTTGGCAGATGAGTTTTTCATGTCTTAAAATATAAATTAAAAGTTGTAAATTTAACTTTTCTAATCCTAAGCAAAACACTTTTTTAGATAAAGTTTATGGGCACTTGGGTAGAGGGCGTTATTGAAGGTCCGGGACAAATAATGTACCCTAGAGTGCGATATCACGGTTCCTGGATGAAAGGTATCCCTAAAGGTCCGGGTTGCTTCGTATTTGATACAAATTGCATGCAACACGGTTTCTATCACCTTGTAAAAGATCCTAATTACGAAGAATTTGGTGAAAGTGAGGAAGAAAAGGAAGAGAAGGAAAAAGAGAAGTTAGAAGAGGGTGAAGAAGAAATTGAAATTGATGAAACTTTAGGTAAATAATACGAGGGGCGTTCAATGTGTTCTCGGTATCGATATTTTATTTATTATAGATGAAATGTGGGTTCAACACAACGTTGCCAGATGTCCCGATTTAGACGAGATCTCCCAATTTTTATCCCAAAAATTAACTGACCCGATCGGGACAGGCATTGTCCTGCTTTTCATGGATTATTCCACGTACTGTAAAATCTTATTTTGTTGTTACCTAGGTACTTTAAGATTTTAATTGGTTACTAATAATTTAATAGAAATACAAATAAGTATATTCCTAAGCTACATATAATTATTCTGAAGAGCTAACTGTCTTACATATGGTAAACAATATAGTTTAAATTTAGTGACGTTTTTTCTTTAAAAACATTTTATATTGATATTTATCACCGTTGAAAGCTTTATTTAAAATTCAAATCAATGGATAAATAATATTAAATCCTTATTATTTAAATATTTTTTTGCGCTTTTGGCGAAAGATTTCCGCTTTTATAATTCAAATATAAAAAAAAAAACGTTTTCACTGAGAGAAAATCTGACACTATGACCCTGAAAGTAAACAAGAGTCCGTGCAATGGCACAAGAAGAGTACAGACCCTCGAAAGAAATGTAAAGTCACTTCATTTGCTGGAAAGTCATGGCCTCGTTGTTTTGGGACTCGAAAGGGATTTTGTTGATTGATCATAAAAATAAAGGTGAGACCATAAACGTAAAATCCTACCCTTCAACTTTACGTAATTTAAGTGAAGCAATTAAATAAAAAAGACAGGAGCAATTGACCGCCGGTGTGTTGCTTCTCTACGACAATGGAACAGCTCACCCGGTGCGTGTTTCCAAGGCTGCTGTTCACGATTGTTGTTTTTAATAGATCAACCACCCACCCATAGTCTAGATTTGGTACCTAATGGTTATCATTTGCTCTCAAATTTGACCAAAAGTTCTCCGTGTGAAGCGATTTGCACATGCTACAGCTGAAGGCAATAAATGTGCATTTTATAGGCAAGAAGGACGGTTATTTTTTTAAAGGGAATCGACAAGTTAATATCACGATGTAACAAATGTATTGAAGTTGTGGTGGACGTATATTAAAAAATAAGAATATTTTTAGTTTAATTTGCGCGTTTTTCATGCCGATACCGACAATGATACCAACAATTTTAAACATACTATTATTGAATAATAATATAAAAATCGATTTCAGGTAAAATTGCAGTATGGCGTGCTCGTAACATAACAGCTTACACAGCAGAGTTCCTGCCACCAGAGGCTGTGCCCTTGCCAATACATGATTCAATACCTTCAATTATTGCAGAGACGGTTGAAACTGATATAATGCAGTTTGAGCCTCAATCAGTTTCTGCAGAGGAAGGAGATGATAACGATTCCTGGCTTTTACATCGCCAACAGTTTATTGAAGAGGCAGAACGTATTGAATAATTTTTGAATAGATATGAAAGCTGTTAAGACCATTTTCTTTTAGTTATTTGCCATTTCTGTTTCCATTTTTCTCATATTGTGAAGCTCGATCTTGCATTTTGTTCAAGTAGAGCATATTCAATATCAAACACAAGGGCTTCTCCAAACCTGTGAACACTATGACTTCCATTAGACTTTGACGAGGACATTTCTGTCTCTCTTAAATGTAACATATATTGTCAATATACTGAGACTGATTAAACTTCACTTACTTAGTCACCAGTCTGTGGTGTAATTCAACTAATTAAAAAATAATAAAAGGCAAACATAGCCCTTAATTACATTTTATTAGATTAATCCTGGGTAATGTACCACTCTTCCAAACTCTAAATAATTTACTAATCAGATTTTAATGCTGCCCACCTGCTGTGCAAATTCTACAATTTTTTTTTCTTGAAGTGAGAAATAAAATGTCTAATATGAATAATATTTTTATTTTATTAAAAAATAACACAAAGACTCACATTCATTTACTGCGCATTTACTATATAATAAAGTTAATTATTATTTTTAGTCATAATATAAATAAAAAGAGATGCTTTCTTCTATAGCATTTATGTATAAAATTCTAAAATGCTGCTTTATAAGACGACACTGAAAGATTTGACTTTACTAAGATGTACTGCACAAGTTTAGTTTAATTGGATTAAGCTCATGAAATGTTGAGCCTAGCAATATAACATTGAGATCATTTAAAATAAAATGCATTTTATGTAAACCAAACAAATATTATTGAAATTATTGTTTTAATCCTAGAAGACATTTATCTATATTAAAACTATGTTTGAGGATTTTGTGGAGTATTGTTATTAGCCCCTGAATTATTATTATCAAAAGTATTCTTATTCTTTAATAAATAAGCAGCAAGGTAATTTATAGGATCAGGAGGACGTTCTTTTGCAAGGGCAGATAAGCCTTGGAGTAATATAGGAACAACGGTTTGGTCCAAGTATTGTCGAGTGGGCAGTGCATTAAGATCAATTCGAGACTTGCGACTAGCATTTGTTTCGTTTTCCTTTTCCATTGATATTATTTTCTGAAAAATTAATATTATAAATTATCTATAACTTATCTCAAGAATTAACTTAAAGATTATGTTTGCATTTTATCTATGGTTTGAGTGTACCAGTACAGTACTAGCTACCAGTTAAATGGGGAACACACAAACTAGAATGTACAGTAAAAAAAGGGGATATGCACTATATAGGTATAGATGAATAGATTGCACATTAAAAAGGAGATGAGCAAGAGAACAGCTACTATACGGAAAATACTATTGTCAAAATCAATCTCGTCGTTAAGAAGGGCAAACATTTATTTCTATAATGTTGATTTATAATTCTACAATAACATTTTTACAATATCTGCTAGTTTTTCTAAGTTACTTGTAGTATTTTAACAACTTTACTAACCTTAACTGAATCCGGTATTTTGGATGGGGGCTGTTCTTCCTTATTGGGTTGATTTCCTTGTAAAGAAGTTTCTGACATCGGTTGTTATTATTTTATATCCTAAAAAAGCTTTATACTTAAAAATATTTCCTTTTGCTAATAAATATTTGTCTACCGTTTACGATCCTCATATAATAAACACAACGGAATGACAGCTGAACAGATAATAGAATTTACTGTTCAGTGTTGCATGCTTTATTTTTAATAAATAGTACAAATATTTTTAATAGTCTGTGAAAGTAATAACAGATGATAAAAAATAGCGTGCGTAGCTTTTGACTTGAATATTTGAACTGAAATAGTACCAAGGTTTATTATTCAAGCTACTTGAACTATTTTGAAAATGTTATATTAACGTTTTCATTTACTTTAGAATATAAAACCTTGTTTGTGTTTTGATTGAAGCCTGTGTCGTTACTAAAAAATACTAATATTTATTAAAAATTCAAAAACATTTATAGTAATTATAATTAATATTAGTTACCACATTAGTGAAAAAAAATAATCTAGAACAAGACCTTGTATATTACATTAAAGTTTTTCACGGGTAATTAATTTCCAGATCTCGCTCGGCGAGATATGAGCAAATGAAAATAATTACTACGGACAATATATCTATATAAATGCGTGATAAATCACCGGTATCGAATAGTAAATAATTCTGCACAGTAGACCTATTATAATAGGTACCAATAGTGAATTTGTCACTAGAGGCACTACCGTAGCGTGAGGTCTTTAAGTCGTATTACAAGTACTAGAAGTACAGTATCCCATATATAGCAAGGTAAGTAGAGGGAACCTAATATTAAAACATTCGTTTTACACTTTCCACCTACTTTCCACAGCGGAATTTAACGCAGCATTTTGTCTTGTAGCAAGCCAATGAAACCAGAAAAATCGAGGAAATCAACCTAAATTTATTCTCCTCAGTGAGTATCGGACCCACGCGTTTAAAGTGAGATCAAATTTACTGTTTAAACCTAAGTTATTTATATAAAAATCGTTAATAGTATATATTTTATATAAACTAAAATAAAACTCAATAATATTGTAAACATTTTATTAAAAATTAATACTTAACTCTCTAGCTACTGCAATTATCTACAATTACACACATTTTTACACGTCACACATTAAGACCATATTATATTAAAAAACTATATTAGAAATTTGAATGCAGACAGTTTACAGATATACCTTTAGTTATCAACTGTTTACTTACAAATATACATAAATATCAGGTACCAAAAATCTGTTTTTTTTAAAGTATATATAGCTAAAAGAAAATAAAAAGAATTTATCCAAATAATTCATAAGTATAGACAAATATTAAATATCTGCTAAATAAAAACAGAGACGATTTAGGTCATTAAATTATATAATAGCATTAAAGTGAAAATATTTAGTACAAGGTATTCGATAGTCGATATGGAATATATAAGACTGGTAAAAAATGTAGATTTAACTTCAAACCAAATCAACTTACCAAACATATACTAATAATCATTTATTAAGAGTAACGAAAAATTAAATGTTGATAATCAATCAACCGTCGTGTTACTCAGTAGATATTCTATTTTTTATTTCGATCAGAGAAAGTAAATGCTTTTAGATTATCTTTTATTATCAATTATGGTAATTTAAATATTAAATAATAATATCAATTGCCATGATACTCAAAAACTTTGCATCATGTAGGTACGATTCACGTTTATATACGTGTGTAAAATAAAAGGTAAGAGAAAAATTAAGGGAAGGAAATCACTATATTTATTACAATAATATTTATGTTCTAAGATAGTGTGGCGGCGGGGGAGGCGGTGGCGCCGGACGGAGTCGGGCTCCGCGCTCCAGCTGCCGTCGCCATGACGCCATCGCTTCACTCAGAGTCCAGAGCTCAGACAGGAGGGACAGATCTAGCTGACGAAGACTGGCCTGGAAAATAGAAGAAAACTTAATAAGCTCTCAAGTTATTCCATAGAATATATTACTACTACAAAGTTATCTTAACGTAAATAATACAACCGAGACATATGAGAAAAATAAATCAAAATATTATTGGTGGCATTTATTAATGTAATAGAACGTTTGTTCACTCTAATCTCAGAAACGGATTAACCGATTTAAATGTAGTTTTCGCTGTTGTATTTTGGCAAATTTCCCTTAACATGATTGTCTTATTACAATCGGTTCTTAAATAAAAAGTTATGTCAATATAAAGAATTGCATACGACAATAGTCTTATACAAAACATGTGTTTCATGGAATTGGTTGAAAGTTAAGCTATGAACGTATGAACATTGTCTTAACATGATAATGTTATTAGATCACGAAAGTAATTCAGATCAGAAAACAAATAATTGCGTAATCAAAGCGGGCGAAGCCGTGAGCCGGTCGCTAGATCACTAAAAAGTATGTGAATACAAATGACGCAAACATGACATGTCTAATCAATATCTATGATGCCTCCTACGGTTAGTTTTTAACTTTGTCGTCTAGTTTGGTTGAATAAACTTTAAAGTAGAAAGCAGAATATTGTGATGAATTATTATTTTATTATATTAAGAAAGAAATATATATATATATATATATATATATATATATATATATATATATAT
>DWAN01002843.1:0-14384 GCA_018230445.1 Heliconius hewitsoni | reverse complement strand
TTAAATTAGTTTCATTTAAAATGTATAATAATCGTGAAAATCAAAGAACTCATTATAATTTCGTTTCAACAAATTTTCATTCAAATTAGCTTAGGCAAATACACATCGTACTTTGCATTATATGAACAAAATATACAATCCTATTAATAAATTTTTCAATACATTGTATATTATACTAGTGAATAAGTATCTGTAAGAGTGTAAAATTTGGAAAATACGTTGATGACAAACTGGGAGTGTAGTGATAAAGATTTCTTGAAAAACTCATATAGGAATGGGTTAAAGAAATGTATATTTTTTTTCTGATATTGACGTATGAATTTTCAGAACCTTCTAGCAATAGCCATTTTATGTAGTTGTCTTGGCACAATGGGTCAACATTTGATTGTAAAACCGATGGTTGTGTGTTTGATTCCCTTACGGGGGAATCTGGAATTGGCAGACGAGGCCTTGAATTCCTACACCAAACACTCAATATGAAATTTGACTGGAATTATACTATAAAACTATTTTTACGAAAGCGGAAAAATGAAAATATAAATATCCCCAAATAAATAAAAATACAAGTGGTAATCGAACATACAGTTATCATAGCCAGTCGTTGTGCCACGACGGTATTAATGGATCTGGGTTTATTTCCTACCTAAAATAGGGTCTTCATACTATCAGATTAACAAACTAATAATAGTTACACAACATTATTTAAACGTTATTGATAAGTATTATTGATAAATTTATAGTATTAAAATAACTGTAATAGTAGGAGAGCCAACGATGCTAAATCGAGATTTACTCTCTAAGCTCTCACTGGTCAAAAGTGTGTTTCGTTGTTTCTTTTTTCGAATGGACTTAATGCTGTTGACCTGTATTGGTCTTAACAGCGTCACCGGGCTGGGAGGGGCGAGTGTAGCTCGCCCCTGAAGAAAAAAATACGAGCTTTGATGGACGCTCGTGAAGTGTTGGCGATCGCGGGGGAATACCCCGCGTACGCTAATCATAGGGGATTTCATCCGTTGGGCCCCGAGTCAAGATATGACTGGCCTCACCACCTCTTACGGCAGCGGAGAGTGGGACGTGAGACTGAGGAGTGAATCCTCCCTGTATTGGGCGTATGTATGTATTGGGCGTTGGCAGCAATGATTGGGTCGTCGGGGTCCAGAAGGACGCTTCGATGTTTCGTTGTAATGCTACCCCTCCTATACCGTTAAACCTACAGCTCTGAAATTTTGCAGGAACATTGTCAACGACACGGTAATCCCAGCGAAGTAGTTTGGTGATAATTGTAATTGTGTTTTTGAGTAAATGGTCAAAATGTATCCCATAGATGATCCTTTTTTTTACTAATCCTATCCTTTATCCTAGACGGGTGGGCCATATATATGGGTGAGCCCCATATATATGGAAGCTCATTATTAGGTTGAAGTACTTCACCCAGTAAAAGAAATCCATTATATTAATCTGCCCGAAGTCCCCACTTGGGCTCCCCTACCATAATACGGTTATTTTATTTGATTTACAATACTAATAATCGACTAGATAACATACTTTGTTTGAACGGTTATAAAATAAGTAATTAATTTAGTGGCGCCTATATTTCAAATTGAAGTAATAAGGCCAAAGACGGTTGTGGACTTTGGTAACAAGATAAAGCGCGGCGTTAGGCCCCGCCACATATCTTGTCAATAGGTTTCCTCTATCTATACTGCTATGTACATGTGGAATACAGCTTGAAATCCTTATAAAATCCGACCAATTGCGAGTCGAACTCGCGCACCAAGGGTTCCGTACCATCTGTAAAATGTCCAATTACCATGGATCATGAGATACAGACTGTTAATAGGATAGATAGACGGACGGACAGCAAACTTTTAGTAATATAGTCCCATTTTAAGGAGTTATAATTAACAAACATGTAGAGGATTGAGGTTTTGCCTCACCGTACAAAATGTCCCTAGGTGGGCGGAAAGTAGAGATTGGAATTTCTCACTAATAAATTCTTTCTGCTTATTATATATAATGTGGAATACATTTTTTTTAGACTATCACATAGCAGGGCTGGCATAGAGAACCTGGAAACCTGAATGGAGTATAGTGTTGAAACACTCCGTTCCCCATTCAGACACTTCCGTTTCCCACTCTCCGCTGAATTCTCAAACCATTGCGTGTTAACTAAACGCCGCGCTTTGCCTCGTTACCACAGGAAGGAAATGAAAATATTAAATATTTCATTCGCCTAAGTGGGAATCGAACCCACAATCGTTGCGTTTTTAGTCGCACGCTTATGCTCCTGCGCCACCACGACCTCAGTTAATTATAATAAATTTAATTAAAAACTTGTTTATTGCGTCTAACCTAACTTTACTTATAACACTGTATCCCGCATATAGCGCGTCAGCATAGCTTACAGAGGAAACCTAGTGTTAAGACACGTCCCTCCTCACACACCACCCAATCTTCGAGACATTGCATGCTGAGAGACAGAATTCAACGTCACGCTTTATCTTATTATAATATAATCATACACCATAACAATCTCATATAAAACTTATAAAAAAGGTACAAACAACAAAATCACCCTATACATACGAAAGAAAAAGAAAAATCAAACAGAATTCCCATAAAATCCAACACAATTTCCACAACCCTTTATCAACAAGCGAGTAGTGGGGATATCTTACTCTTTATAATCTACTGTAGCGCTCGCTCAGTCTCAGCTTTTCTCGCTTATAGAGTCGTCGCGTCGTTCGAATTTTAAAATACAAATATGTGTAACGTTTGCACACGCGATGTCGAGGTTACGCCGGCCCCGACGAAGCCTAATAAATCCTTGGAAAGACTTAAGAAAAAACATAATATACAGACTAACCCTACTGACGAAGAGAAACAGAGAGAAGTGGAATATCAACCAGATTTATTGGCTGTGTCAACACAATATTCCAAAGTGGCATACGATTTGTTCAAGCAAGCTGTTGTTAGGCTGCAGGAGACTAAGGCTTATGCGTGAGTGTTGTTTCTGTTTTTTTTAAATATGTTTTTAAGTGGATTTTTAGTAGAGATTTATTTACTAGTGTTGTAGCCCTGGGCGTTACAAGAAACTTTGTGGTTTATGTGGATTTACAAAGGTAAAATGGAAAATCCCTTCTTTTCTTGTTTCCATCGAAATTTCGCGGATTCCTCCCTCAGATCTGTCCTGACCTGACTGATTTCATTCCCCCGATTCGGAATCTAACCCATACTTATAGGATTTACAAAAGTACGTATGTGCTCCTGGGTCACGAATAAATAATCCATTTTTTTAATTAAATTTCTTATAAATTTTCGTAATTAAACTTATTGTTTAGGTTTTACATTTATATATATAAGAAGTATAGAATATTTATTATCTTACACACGCACACACACATATTTTGTCATTAGAAAGTGTTTATTTTATACAAATCACAATTTGTTACGGTGATACATAATTGTAAGATTTAATACATATTAAGAGTAATATTTTATATCTATTATGAAATATTTAACTTTTCAATTGTAGTTTCCGTATGTAAACCGCAATTACCCACGAAAATAAATTAACGTAAATATGTTGGTCTCGATTACTATTTAAACTTATAAAAAAATAAAAAGAAAGTAAAAGGAAGCCTTTTTTAAAATATATACCTCTCTATGTATTTATTTATTTCTAACAAAATATTATTTATTACATTATAAATTAATAAATGTAAAGGAAAATCTAGTGTAGCATTTTAATAGACCTTGTATTTAACTTATTAACAATCTTATTTATTTTATTTTAAACAGCATCACGCTGTACCCAGCATATCTGGAATCCCAGCATGTCTGGAAACATTACATACCAACACTAACCATTACTGTTACATTTTTAACTAAAATATCACAAGCTATTTTTATAGAAAATGAATGCAATATGACAGGTCAAGTTTAGTTCCTCTTACAGACCGTTGAGGCCTGTCGTGGTGCAGGAGCACAAAGTATGCCTGTGAACGCGACTGGTTGTGGGTTCGATCCCCACTCGGGGAAATGAAATATTTATTTAAATTTATATATTCATTTCTTCGCTCTACTTTCGAGGCGAAGTTGAGTTCCGCCAATCAACACGCAATGCCCCGCAACTTGGAGCAAAGCAGGGAACGGAGTGTCTTAATACTAGATTCCCTCTGCCTGCCAGCAGCAGGGTGCTGCTTGCGGGATACAAGGTGATGCTATTTTATTTATAAGAATTTTGTTGAATTAGCTATAACTTTAGCTTACAATGTATGAATATTGTCTTTGAAATTACAATATTATTAGATTACAATAGTAATTCAGATGAAGCCGCGAGCGGGGCGCTAGTATATAATATAAGTGACGTATAATGACGTATCTAGCCATAATCATTAGTCATGATGTCTAAGAAATATGAACGTAAAAGAATCAAGGCTACAAGCCCGTTAGTTTTTGCATTTGTTGGTCACGTTGTCTATATTAAATGCTATATTGTTTAACGTTTAATATTTGATACATTTTAGAATTCAATCTTTTAATAAGTTGTGACAGAAAATGATCATTAGACGCCATGGCAATTGAGTTGGTAATGAGTTCGATTTACATTCGTAGTAAGTTTTATATATGTTGATATTTACTATACATGCAATCTATCTAAATAACTGAAAAGTAAACAACGGGTCGACATTTTTATAGTTTGTTATTAGAGGCCGTCGTGACGTAGTGGGATAGCGGCTGGCTCGAGAGAGTAAATATTTTAACAATTATTTTATTTTTTTTGCTCTGTTAGACAAAGTGCGGCGTTACTTAAATATCCTAGCTAACGTAACACGACAAAGCGCGGCGTTTAGTTCTGACGCCTAAAACGCAATGTCTCGAAAATAAATCGAAAAATTGGGAATCGTGTAACTTAAGATTGGGTTCGCTGTGCCTACCCTGCTATATGAGGGTGGCAGCGTGAAGCTTCTAGATTATATACGTATAAATTATTATATATATTATATACTAATATAATATGTTCGAGATAAATAACTTGTGCATAGAAATATTATAACCACATATTTTTTATTAATACAGGATGCTATAAGTTCGTGACATAAAACTGAACGATATAGCCTTGCCTGTTTCCTTATAAAAATATCAATATTAATCGTATATTGTCTATCTGCCTAGAACTAGCTTTACCCATAATACTATATTATAAATATACTGATATTATAAATCTAAAGTGTTTGTTTGGTTAAACTCCCTAATCTCAATAATTACTGGCCCTTCTTTTTGTGATGGATATTTATTGAGTAAGGGTATACATACATAGGATTTTCTTTTCTATGCAATCCCTGTACCTGCGGTCAGTATTACCTCGGGCACTTTGAATGTTTCATGTGTTATACAAAAGTCTTGATTATTTCAACTTGAACATACGGGCCAAAGACCAAAGACCCAAATGCAAGCTAGTTACAAAATAATTACATTCTTAAATTGCACGTTGAAAGCTAGCACTCGATTTTTGCATAAATACATAGCATTCTTTAAATGAAAGATCTGAATCAAATCAAATTATAAAAGTAAAAAGTTGTATGTGACAGGGTCTTCTCTTTTATGCTTAAATTATGTTTTTTTCTTGAAATTTTATCCCACATTTTAGACTTGGCACAGAAGACATAATGTTGAATGAATGTAAACAGCATCTCAACACCGAGCTCAGACTTGAGACCGGCTTATAAATAAGTCCCTAAGAGTAGTTCATTCCTTCGAGTGAATATCAAATCCACAATCATTGCGTTTACACTAAGATGGTGATAATATAAGTGATTCTTATAAAGGATGTATAAATCGATTCTAAAATGGCGAACTTATATTTATACTGTCCCTCACTTGCCAAAGTATATAAGCTTGGTCTAAATCGTCTCTAAAGCGGACGACGAAAATATTATTATCAAATATACGAGTATGACAAAATAATTATTTTCAAAAATAACATTTTCAGTTTCAGCTTCGGCTCTGTGCCAGTAATTAGTCAAAGTGTATTTTAAAAGTACATAATATGTACATATTTTATACAAAGTGTGTACGTAAGTCAACAGTTTCGTGAAAAATTATATAATCGTTTTCACTCTGGCCTTCGTAAAATAAACAGTATTTTAACATAGAAATAGAGAAAAGGTTAAACCTATTTATAATATAAAAAGCTATCGTGGCGGCTATAAAGGCAACGTTAGTGGTCTCGAAGAATGAATTATTCTCCGCTCGGAAGAATGAATTATTTTAATTTTTTTTGCTCTGATAAGACGACAAGACGCGATTTTGAGCTCTGTCACTCCACACGAAATATTTCGAAAATTGAGTTCCCTTTGCCTACCTTGCTATATGTGGGATACAGTGTGGGATTATTTAATAATATTAAAGATTTTATTAAAATTATGTATTAAGAATTCAAAAATATTTATTCCCTCCAAAAGAATATTTATTATATTTGCAAAAATTTTGGATGCAACCCAATCGTCACGCTTCTAGAAGGTTACTTAAAAACATTTTTAATCAGTCGTTGCTGCCAAAAATTTACATCTTCTAAGAAAAAAAATACAAAATCTTGTATAGATAATATTTGTACATATATGAAAGATTGAAGAACAGATTAAAAAAATAGAAAAAATAAAAAATAGTAGTAATAGGAAATCTTAAAATTGCTTCCGACTTAAAGGAAACCAAATAAATATATTGAAATCTTAGAATTAGATACTCTATCAAAATCAGCTGAGCCGACTCCAAAATCCTATCTAACGATATCTCAAAACTGCTTTATTGATACAAATTTCTCTGAGGCCCTCGTGGCATAATGGGACAGCCTGGCTAAACACAGTGATGTTTGTGAGTTAGATCTTTACTCGGGCGAATGATTTTATCTAATTTACTTTAATTGTCATACTGTAGCAAGGCAAAACCAATGTGTTGAGTCTTGCCACTCAAAACGCCATATTTTGAATTCAGCGGAGAGAGGAGCACGAAGTGTCTTTCCTCTGTCTACCCTTAGGTTCTCTCTCCCAGTTATAATCGGGATACAGCGTGAAGCTGCTTTTTTATAAGATCACTTTATCGTCCGTCCGTCTGTCTGTCTGTCAAGACCCTTTGTCTCAGGAACGCTTGGAGATATCGAGAATCAAACCATATACTCAGATCTACGGCCCCATTATTTCCTGATAAAAAATGTATTTCTATATTTACTTCGAAAAAAGATATGGCCGTTTTTATTGCAAAAAACTATTTCGCGTTAAAACTATACATTTGTGGTTAAATCTTAAAAAATAATAGCCTTAATAGGGGAAAAAATTGGGTATTAATGCCGCTAGTTCAAGTGACGCGCACGTTTCGAAAATGAACTGGAAGACTCTAGCTAAGCTAAGCCTAAATTTCAGAAGAAGCATAAGACCTCTTGTTTTTGTACGGAACCCTCAGTGCGCGAGCCCGACTTGCCTTTGTCAGATTTGTATTTATAATTACAATATTTATTACTATGAACACCATAATTATATCTGTATAACTCAATATCTGAAATAAAATTTAAATAATAATTCTATGTGCATGTCCAAAGTAAAAGATTTATAATTCATTGAATACTTTACAGCTCGTGCGACCTAAAGATCTCCGTCTGTATAATAATCGAAGTTTGTATTCGATTTTAATTTTTTCATAAATATGGATGCGCAATTACATTTTATTTTTAATATTTAATATTTTCATTTCCTCGCTCTAGCTATACATGAGATCATCAGGGGATACAACTTGATGCTAAAAAAAATGTCAATTTAATATTGTAATCAGTACCTTAATTAATATACCAATAGAAATCCATTGGTCTTGTCAGTCAGTTCAGTCAATTTCTCTCTTAGATTTCATATTTATAATGTTTGACTCGAGTGTATGTCTCAAGTGAATAATGTATTTTTGAAAGTACTCAACATAAAGTGCTAACCCAGATGTTAACTCAGATCTGAAACTCGTGTTTTTTTATTCACAACTCCATACATTTTTTTAAGGTATACCATAACTTGATGAAAAAATAATAGCCTTACTATTTGATTTAAAAAAAATGATAAAATTTATTTTTTGTGTGTTTATGTATAGACGGTCATACCTAAAACTTTTAAAGTACCGATATTTCCTATGTCTTAGTACCAGAATAACTTTTAATTCATTTGATAAGTAAAACCCTTTGTTGGTTGAAATTTAACCTTATTTCATTTAATAAACTATTTTCATCTAAGCATTACCCGCTCATTTCTCTGTCTCGGTTGAAGTCGGGCTTCACACTTGGCGTCACTGCCGTTGTTTGTTATTTGGCTTAAATCTAAATACTGTAAAAAGTGAAAAATGTTTACATATCATATTTATCTAAATAGTTACTTTATAATTATCTTTATAAACGGAAATATTTGGTTACAGTTCTATGTGCGCTATCATTATTTATAGATGCAATATGATATTCTGTTGATAGCCATCTTTTTATTTGCTTATTATCTTTGTAGAGATGCCATATGGCGCGGTAGTCGTTGTTAAATGATGATGACAAAGAGCATTTCTCTTTATTTAGGGTTGATAGTAAAAAAAACTGTTTAGGAATGATGATCCAGATTAATTTAAAAGATGTTTAGTAAATTTGCGTTTAAAAATGTTTAGTTCTTTCGTTTCAGATTTTCTATTTTTTTTTCTCTGATCTCTATGTATATCCTCTCTTAATTTTCTTTTATAATAATCACAAGATTTTCACACTTATCAAAACTATGCATGAAATATGTTGTGATAGTAATTCCTATTATTTTTATTTTTTTAACGTGTTAACACGTGCAACCAATTTAATATAACTGATGACTTTTATCCCATATTAAAGAATCGAATCGATTATCACACTCATCATCATCATCATCATCATCACCACTCAAGGATCAACTCTGTAACCATTATACAATAAACCTTACTGCATCACGACAACGTCAGCACCATTATTATCTACAATATAAAACACGAGTGGACTCTACACTATCGTCACGAGTCGTCGAAACAATCGTTTTATTTGCAGCATATTGCAAGCGACATTGCTGTAACAAGACTAACCGTAAACACTGATACGTGAGTGGGTTCACGTTTTTCAGCACGTATGCGAATATGCAATCCAAAAGAATATTTCATGTACTGAGATCAAAATTTTCTTTAAAAACATTCTTTATATATTTATATATGTCTGTACCGTTACTGAGTGACCGACTGACGGACAACGCACAGATAAATGGTTTCGCCATTGAAAAGCTGAAATAAAGTTAAGGAGTGCAGAGAGTGGAACATTGAGAGAGGATTTTTCCAAATTTTGAAAGAAACAAGATAAACATGATTTTCCATTTACATCTTATAGTCCACGAAATAAAATTGCGAGTGACGGCTAGTATTGAGACTGAGAGGACTGACACTTCGGGCTATCGTTAATGCGCATTTAAAAAAGGAATACTTACACTCCTTTCGAAACACGAATAACACATAGAATGGCCCGACTAGACATCCCTCGACTGGAATTCAAGCCTACAATCATCGTGGCAGTCAGTTACAGGACCATAACTTTCTCACACTTTTTTTTATCCTAGTCATCTATTAAAAAGAAAAAAAATGAATGAATATGTGGGTTTGACCTTTTGATCCTCATTCCCTAACCGAAAGCCGTTAACTAATCATTATTCTCAATTGAAGTCAATACCCATTACTTCTAGACATTGCAGCAACAGTATCGTTATCAGGCGTTGTGACGTCTTATAACACTGAAATGCGTATTTGTAGTGAATACGCGGTTCTTTAATTTATATAAACACAAATATTATTGAAGCCGTCGTGGCGCAGAAATCCTTCAGGAAATGGATTGTTTTTATTTCCAACGCCACTAAACTTTCAGTCTCTAAAATTGGGTAAAAAGTGAGAAACGGAGTCTTGACGCTAGCTTCCCTTTTTCTTTTTCCCATCCTGCAATACACGGGATACAGCGTGAACCTATGAAAAAATATTGCGCGGCGTTGACTACCGCCACTTAACATGCAATAAATCGAATTCTGGCGGTTAGTGGAGAACGTTAACGCTTGATATTTGGTAATCATATGATATATGCGAACTATGTCATAAAACTAATAAAAATATTAAGAAGTTTAATGAATAAAGATTCACTATTCAAGATTTGGCTCCATCATCAGACCAGCTCGTACGCATGCCGAGTTTCATGATGATAAAATTATTACAAGTGGGTCAAATTCAGTTTCTTAGATTTTGTAACATAGTCAACAAGTCGATTTAAGAAAAGCGTTTTAAAAATAATAATGTCAGAAACAAAGAAAAACACGAGCGAAAACACTTTGTCATTTTGACACATCTTTACCGGAAACCAAAGATACATTTCGACACATACGAGTATTGGATTACAAGATTCTTTTCCCAAGAATACTCCACTTTTGTAAGTTTTGCCCTAGATATATTACGTTACGTTATGTTCCTGTATATTTTACTGTGTGTTTTTGGGTTGACAGTGACAAAACCTTGTAACATAAAGAAATGTTGCAATTCCTCAAGTATTCGGGGGACGAAGTGGCTTAACACTAAAGTCCTAGGTTCCCCCTGCCTTATGCTGTTTGCGGGATACATCGTGAAGCTAACAGAAACCAATATATAGTAATATTCACACTGATTTACATACATAAATATATTCACTACCGTATTTTGTTCAACCGGACGTGGAAATACTTTTTTTTTACATTTTCTCGATAGGCAGTATACACGTTCATGTAAATTTCCTTGTAAAGTATATTTGTTTTTTCTTTTTATTCATGGTAATTCCTAAATAAATAAATTTCGCAATTTCAGCGCATCTTACATGATTTTTTTACATCAAAGTTATCGACAATCGCTTATAGATAGCTATAACAACATCTACGTTCATTCAAAATAAATTAGACCAAATTACTATTTCAATAAAGCTTAAAATCATATATAGCTATAATATACAACGACATTAACCGATAAGATATAAAGGCGATAAGATGATTTTGATTGACATATATTGATAATATTTGCTCAACTTGCAAAGATTTAAAGAATCTTTCCAAGCAAGAGCGAGGTCATTAGTCCTTACTTAAAATCTTTTGTTATATATTTTTTATAGTATAGAACTTAGAAACTTGAAGATTTCTCAAAATTCCTAGAAAAAAGGTCAAAAACGGCATTTTTCATACTAATTCTTAAAATCCACGCAAAGAAAGTTAGGGGCGATGACTAGTATAATAAAAAAATAGTTATAAAAGCGAGATGTAGAAAGATTCTTATTGTAATTTATTCGTATTATACTCAAGAAGTTATAAGATATACGAAACTGTGTCGTATATCCTTTATAAGAATCACAGTGTCTTAACACTAGGTTCCCGCCGCCTACCCTTCTGTATGCGTGATACAGCGTGAAGCTGATGTATTTTTTTATTTGGATTGTTGTATTTAGATGATGTATCAATTGAGGAAGAAAAAAATCATTAAAAGGCCTAAGGCCGTCGTGGCACAGAGGCACAAGGGTGTGACTGTAACACGACAGTTGTAAGGTCGCTCCCCACTCGAGGGAATAAATCATTATTTATTAATATTTTCATGTCTTTGCTCTGTCACCAACGGATAGTGAGTTCCACCACTCAACACGCAATACCTCGAAAAATTCGACAGAACGCAGGAAACGAAGTGTCTTAACACTAGGCTCCCTTTGCCTGCACTGATGTGTGCTGTGTGTGATTTATTTTTTTATTTAAAATACATAATCTTTCCACTGTTACACTATTACGAATTACAAACGTTCACATAGTGATAACAGCTAGCCACATTATCATCAAATTGCATTGTACCAAATAGCCAACGGTGCGTGCTATCAGTAAAAACTAGTTATATGTGATTTCTTTAGATTTCTTCACTTGACTAAATAAGTAAATACAATACCAGCTATAGATATCCATACGGTTTTTTTTTCACCTTATATAGGTTGCCATATAGGACGAAAGGCCAGAAGAACCTAGTGTTTTATATACGTTCCTGCTGCCCGTTTAGAAACATTGGTTGTTGGGTGACTAAACCCAATAACCAATGTTTCTAACCAACGAACTGAGTCGACCTTAATTAGAAATCGAACCCGCTATCATCGGATACATGATCATGCACATGTAATTTATTCCACTGCTCCACGATGGCGTCTATGTTGAAAAGCAATATTGTATTTTATTAACTTCACTCTGTGTCCTACACATAATAGGGTAGGCAGAGGAAATCTGGAAACCTAGTGAAAAGACACTCCGTTTTGTAGACATTGCGTGATGAGTGGAGGAAGTAACGCTGCACTTTACCTCGTGGCCAGACATAGAAAAAGAAAATATTAAATACTCAGGGGGATGCCCCTGAGTCCTTATCGAACACACAACCGTCGCGTATCTGCCTCTGAGCTACGACGGCCTTCAATAAGGTAATTTACCATTTTATAACTTTGAAAATTAAAAAAAATGAAAAAAGTGTCAAATTTCATGATTTTTTTATAATAATGGAACTACGTAGAAGATAAATAAAATGACATGTAAAGATAAATATACATATATTATAGATAAATGTAGACTTACAGAAATATTATACAACAATTATTTACGTTATTTTTTTTTACTATAACGTTGTTTCTATAATCTAGTGGGATAATAATCAGACGTAAACGAACATAGACGTTCGATTCCCACTTTAGATTTGATTATTATAGGAAAACGCGAAATTTGTAGTTTTTTTTTTATTTAAAAAAAATTGAGCCACTGATCCTCTAGCCTGACTAGAGACTTTTTGTATCTTTATTTATCATTTAAAATATTACCTCTTTTTCATATTTATAGTCTATATAATCCAATATTTTGCTCGATAGACATACAACTCGCTGTACGATACAAAACTCGACACCACATTACGGCAAAACTCTTTGTAAACATAATAAAAATAACAATAACCAGTTGCTATGAAATTTATTTGAGACTACCTCGGAAACATGACCTACCTTATAAGAAAGAACTAGCAAATCAATAAACTAGATATCTATTACTAGATAGAAGTTTTAGCTTCTCGCATCTCACAGAGAGTAATACACTCTATTCAACCCCCGATCTTTTGGCCTATTTTCGTCCATTGCGTTTTGCGTGGCGGAACTTAACGCTGAACGTTTTGCAAAAGCAGGGAATTTAAAATAGTTCAAATTAGAGAATTAGAGTCAATGACTCTACCATCGCAACGATGGCCTCCTGTATCTATTTTTTATTCAGCTTGAGAGCTCTAGAGTGAATCTAGTGTTAAAACAATATAGTGATCCCAACTTTCCAACGGAATTTCGAGGCATTGTGTGTTGAGTAACGGAATTCACGCTTTTTGCCTTTGTTACCAGAGCGTAGAAATGAAATATTAATAAATAATAATTCATCCCCATCCCCGTGTGGGAATCGAACCCGCAACCGTCACGTTACAGCTACACGCTTATGCCCCTGCGCTATAAAGGCCTGCGCCTCAATCTTCTATATCTAGAAAAACTACTGCTTTATAACGTACTGCATTTACAGTCTTGATACTTTCATAAAGAATAATTTTTCCTGTAATCTATTTGTAAATTGCTATTTTAGCATTGCAAAATGGTTACACGCGATGCGAGCGGATCGTTTAGTGGAAGTTTTTAAATTAACACTATTTTTTTAATGGCAAGCCCAGTTTTTTATTATATAAATTTTTCCTTTATGTTCTTCACGCATCTCGCTTCTCAATAAAGAGGTTTTTTCATTCGCGACGTTTACATTAGCCGGGTGGACAGAGGGAAATTAGTGTTGAGACACACCGTTCCCTACTTTCCGCCGAATTCTCGAGGAATCGTATGTTGTGAGAAAGAACATCATTTCTCCAAATAGAAATCGAACTTACAACCGTCGCGTCGTGGACCGTCGACCTTCTTTCATTAGATCATGGTGGTTTCAATATTACGTACGTAGGTTTATCATGCCAATTATTCATATATTTATTATTTTATCTCTTTTTACAATATATATAAATATATACATAA
Source organism: Heliconius hewitsoni (assembly GCA_018230445.1). Classification (NCBI taxonomy): domain Eukaryota; kingdom Metazoa; phylum Arthropoda; class Insecta; order Lepidoptera; family Nymphalidae; genus Heliconius; species Heliconius hewitsoni. Next base: position 250 of record DWAN01002843.1, on the reverse strand, counting down.
AAAAAATATTTATATTTTCTAAAGAAATATTTACCCTTATTTTTTATAATTTTATTGTACAAAAATGTAATAAAGATAAGATATAAACTCGGCCTTTAATTTTCGAAGAAAACTGAAAGACGGGTATTCACCGGATGGCACTTGACATTTATTTATATATGATTATTATTTGATTAATATAAATTAAATTAAATTAGCTTCACGCTATATCCCGCACGCAGCAGGGTAGGCAGAGGGAACCTAGTGTTAA
>DWAN01002842.1:0-14390 GCA_018230445.1 Heliconius hewitsoni | reverse complement strand
CACGGAAAAGGATTTTTGCAGGAATTTGGTCTTGCTCTTCGGTATGTTAAGTGATGGAATGACACATGACCGCCTTGAGCATATAGTGTAAGTTAAAAAAATATTTTTTTGGCGTAATTTACTTAATTCAAATTTCAAACTATGATTTTTAGAAACATCCATAAATTCATCTTATCATTTGAAAAATGAAAAGATTTATTATGAAAAAGAAATAAAAGGTAAAAAACGCCAAGTCCATTGTAATCCTTAAAGGATGTTTACAAAATATTCATTTAAGAACACTACTAGTGTGGAAATAAACGTGAAACGCTGACATATTTTCAAGTAAATATATAATATGAATATTATGTTTATTATGCTTCAAATATAAATCGAGACCTTCGTGCGTCATGGTGCATTTCAAAAGCGTCTGACTGTTAACGCGACGGTTGTGGGTTCAATTTCCACTCGGAGGATTGACTTATTTTAATTTTGCAACGTTTGCGAGGCAAGGCTCCACAACTCAATACTCATGATCTCGAAAATTAGACGAAATATCTTAACTAGCTATATTCCTATTGTCTATTCTGCGCTTTGTCTAATTAACAAAGAGAGTAAGTGAAAATAACTTAGTCCTCCGAGTGGGAATCAATCCCACAATACAGTTCTCATACGCTGTAAAGAAACATTAAATCTATTTATACATGTATGTTTATTTCCAGAAATTTCTCCGTATGTCGCGATGGGACTACGACGTGGTATTCTACAGGGTGTTTTTCCTAACTTTGTTAGGTGTCGCCCTTATTTTCACTGTGATTTTGACCAATTTTTTTGTCAATTTAGATGATGTGTTATCAAATAAAAAGCGTAAGTCAACTTTTTCAAAAAAAATGAACGTAGTGGGAGTTAAAATCTTGGAAATCCTGCTAAGTTAAATTTTTTATATGTTTTCTAAAAAAGTAATTTTCTTTCCTGAGTGTGGAACAACATTCTGCAATATATACATGCGCCATGTTAACTTCCATATCTAAATTATAAATTTTGAAAGGCTCTTCTGACTTTTAAGCTTTAAATTCAAATTGAACAGAGATACAATTTAGTAAAACGTGATGCTAATTTTAACTTTATAAATAAAATTGATACAGATATAGATTTGCAAAAATTTGAAGCTAGTACTGTTATTAACAAAAACGAATTTTATGTACCAAAAGCAATTGATTTTGCGGAGGACTCAGAGAACAGTGAAGATCCATCTTATAGGACCAGAAGATCCTCAGGTAATTTTATAGATTCTACAATATAACTACTTACCTTATAATACTAATCAAGGCCTTTATAACACTATACAAAGAAATTAATCATTATTTTCTTTTGGTTTTGTAAGAGGACAAAGAAATATCTTTATCAAAGTAGGCGGAAACTCCCCACTTTCTGCCCTCCGTTTCCAAACGGTGTGCCTTAATATTAGGTTCCTTCTACCTATTCTGATCTACCCATATTTTCACGATGAATTGAGTTATACATCGTTATTAATGTCAAATAATTATTTTGGTATTTAGATTTAGGTATTTATTATTTAATAAATATATATTTTAGACATAGACAATTTTCAAAATATAAAAAATTCGGCGTATAAGAGAGCATTGACAAATCGTTTAGAGAGTCTTTTAGAAGAACTAGATAATGAAGAAATACCAAAAGATGAAACAACTATAAAAACAACTACTATTAATGATACGTTTAAAGAAGATAAAAATAAAATAGAAGTTAGAAATGAAGATCTAATGCATCTTGCTATGCACAATATATTGCTACAAGGTATTATAGGACATATGGATTTGAATCAAGTTTATAAAAAGATTCGCGAACTTGTGGAAAGTTTTAATAATGATCCTGATAAAGAAAGAAAAGGTATGATTTATAAATGATGCCTGCTAATATTTTAAGATACTAATTCTAAATGTTTTGTTTGTTTTTGTTTTCTTCTTTTCTACCCTACTGTATACAGAAAAAAAGCGTGAAGCTTAAAAATTACCTAAAAAAATACAAATATATATACCTAAACGCTTTTATTATACTATGATTATAGATGCTGAAATATTAGATATTATTGTAAATTCTAAAGAGAAAACTGATAAAGCTAATACATACAATGAAGAGCATAAACTATTTGAGGAAATAATAAAGTGTAAAAAGTTGAGATATGAAATAGAGCAACAACAACAATCAAAGAACAGAACAGGTACTGTTGTGCATGATAACGATATTTTTATTGTGGCTGAGAGTTTTATTACAAAAAAATGTAAATCATCAATTTAGCTTATGTGTTAGAAATAAAGCCTTTATTTGTGGCTCCGTCCCTTTTAGGGGGAGACTTTGACTAATTATCAAAACACAGTATCGATGATACCGGAGGGCATTTATAAAAAGCTGACAGTGGATAAGGCGAAAAAACCGTTACCGTACCGTTTAGCACTCCGTTTTCTCTGGCTACTCCGCTAGGAATATAACGTGTAGATAAAAAAGTGTTTCTTCAGTGTAATATAATTTCAGCAATAAGAAAAAGAACTCATCGCGGGTTACATATGTATATATATTTTTGTCATAAACAATAATATGTATAACTGTAATCATATATATATATATTTTCTAAAGCAAATATTAAGTATAATTTTTTATTGTTGTAAATACAAACATTACTTTTGAAATATTTATAGATAAAAAACTACTCATTAAAACGACAATTGAAATAAATGAACCATTTGAAAAACATCTAAGTTTAAATAACACGTAAGTACATGTCAAACTTAAAGTGAATACGTTTGTCTTATATTTTCGTCAACTTATTGTATGATTTTCAGAGAAAAAGAATTTGTAGAAGGCATTATTAAATTGACATATAATGGCAAAACAGTCAAAGTAAATGAAATGAAGGAAGAGCTGTCGTCACCAAAACCGAATCACAATTTGAATGATGATATCGAAGTGGTAACACGAGGTATAGCGAGAAGCCTAGGTGATAAGCCGAACCCCGACGCTTCAGTACGTCGGATATATAGTACTGGTCAGCAGAAAAATAATTTATTAAATACAATTATAGAAGAATATCTAAGATCGCATCCTTTAATTGATTATAAATTGGATGAAAATAAAGAATTTAGAAGTTACAAGAGAAAACGTTTAAAACGCCAGATTAAAATAAAACACTTAAATAACGGTCCTACTTCAATACCTACGGTAATTAATTCAAATAAGGATGACGATGAATTATTTGTAGAAATAGAAACACATTATGATGGTAGAGGTGTTTTAGGAGACAAGAAAAAGAAATTAATAAAATCTCTCATTACAAAAATTCAAAAGGCACTGCGAACGGACGATGAAAAAAATGCAAAAAATTCTGAAGATTTAAAATTTACCAAGCGATTTCAAGATCCTATTGATATAAAAAGTCAAAGTGTAGTATTAAAACGTATACTACCGTCGCCAGAGGGAGTAGAAATGAGACAAGTTGATCCAATAGATAAAACTTTGGAAAGACATGAATACATAAATAGATTTGGGGATTCTTGGAAAACAAAAATAGGTGGTCCTAGGTTTTTATCAGTTTCAAAATCAATAAATTCAGCAGAATTAAGGGAACTTAATGTAAAATATGATAGAGTTTTAGAAAATGAAATCGCCCAAAGGTCACAAAAATCTTTAAAAGATGATTCACTAATTGATAATACTACTTCTAATACGGAAAATACTACTGTGTTTTTAAAGGATATCGATGACACTGGTTTTTCCATAGGAATAAGTAAATACGTTGCAGAGCAACCGGACAAAGACAGTATGAAAATGTTCAATGGGTTAGAAAGTCTCATAAGAGAATATCGTCAGCCGTATTCTCAAAATAATATTAATGAACCTAACATCAGAGAAGAAAACAATTTTATTGGAGATAGACATGAAATTAACAAAAGAGATGTAAATGAACTTAAAGGGCAGACATCTTTAGCAGTAACAAGACCAAAACTAAATCTATCACTTAATCAATTTATAAAAGAAAGTAGCTGGCCCTTAGATAAACATGTTATTGGCTTTAAACAAGAACAGCTTAATATTATAAATAATAAAAAGAGATTTAACCCTATCTTTTATAATTTGTATCTGAAAAATACCAATATATTATCGAATAATATAAATTTAAAAGTACCTTTTATAATAAAGAAAGGTGCAGGTCATAAAATGGAATCACTTTTAGCATTGACAGAAAAAAACAACAGGACTAAAAGATTAGTTAGCGTGAAGAAAATTTCTAATATTAATTCTAAAATTAAACTTAGTAAATATATTAACACAAATTTAATGTCAAAAAAGAAAATATTCCTAAAAAATAAAAGAAACAAACGGCAGGTAGATAAGATACGAATAATCGCTAGAGATCCGGTCATCGTTGGTCCTAGAGATTCCGACGAAAATATTTTTTTTATGTCTAAAGAAAATATATATTCTGACATACGAGAACCAGAAAATCCAATCGTACTAACTGATAATAAAAACGCAAACATGTATGTCGAAACACTTCCGTTTAAGGAAGCGTACAGAATTCAACAAGACGATGTACAACCAATATATTCTAGTATTCTATATAATTCTAAGAAGAAACAAAATAGGCTTATGTCAAAATATCCACATCTTTTTGTAGATAAAAATATTAGATCTATTGAAGAAACCACCGATGACATTTCTAGCCCTACAAATGATCAAAATTATAGAATATTATTGAAAAGTAACAATCACAAATTAAAAAAAGAAATAGAAAGCACTACACCGAGCGACACGAGTAAACCTAAACTTGATGATATTTTTGATGCTATAATGCCATCGGCTACACGATCTAAATATAAAATAACAGTTAAGTTATCCCCTAAAAATAATTCTATAAACGTTGATGGTGGTTTTAAGGAAATTCACACAAGTGTAAATAAAAGTTTTGATGAAAATGGTTTGCGGTATTTTTCATTATTTAACGTTTCGCAAATATCTAAAATAGAAAAATTAAATGAATCTTCTGCTATAGTAAGAAGAAGCCCTCTTAAGCCACCAAAAGAACAGTTAAGTCACCAAAAACATTTGAAATCATTATTGGAATTACACAAAAAAAGAGTTGATGAAGAATTACAAAATTTGCTGAGAGAGAGTAAACATTTAAGACAAATGATTGAAGCAAGTAACGAAAATAATTCACAAGTCAAAACAATCAATATTTCCCACGATAAATTCAAAACTGATAACGATGATAAAATTAACAAAGTGCTTGAGTCTATCAAAAAGTTAGAAGAAACATATAGTTTAGCGAAATCTAAGTCAAGCGTTGAAAAAATTGACAGCAAATCGGAAATAGTTGACATAATAAAATCAAACGAGAGAATTACAAAGGAAGTTCTAAAGAAAATAGACTTAAACACTAATGTATTAAGAGCACTATTTCAAAATTTTCAAGAAAAATTACGCTTAAATAGATTTAACAGTCCAGAAGAAAAGACGGCAAAATTAAGTGATAATAAAGAGGCTATTACTGAATTTGATCAGAAGTATACATATATAGATAACAAAAACAATACAGAATCTAAATACGCTTATAAATACGAAGTTTTTACAAAAAATAATGTTCCATCTACCGAATATAACAATATTAAAACGAATATAATACACAACAGCGAAATGGCTAAGGATTTAAAGAAAAACTCTGGGAGAATGTTCAATGAAACGAAATTCTTTATTGACGACTTTGACGGCGATTATAAAATTGTTGCTGACAAGACTTACAGTGATTTAAATGTGAATACAACTAAAGTGTAATTAATATGTTTTAATAAATGTATATTTTTTTTTGATATATTGTTTGGTTTTTAGTATAAATATGTTTAGCAATAATGGTTTTATTTTAATATAGGGTGGCAAAGAGCATTTTTTTTCATTTTCAATAATTAAAATTTCTTTTTATCATTATTTTTATTCGGAATCGAACCCACAACCATTCGTTTACAATCTAAACTGTCACGCTTGATCTGACATAGATAGCGAAATTTAGATACGATACCTACTCAATTTTCAGTTAAAGCAGCGTCATTTAATAACTTAATAGAAACGAAAACAATAATTTTTAAAATGTTTGTGTGTTCGTGCGCTTGTAAACGCTAGCCACATAAACAACCTATTTAATTGCAGGTTTTATTTACTATTGTATACTGGCAAGTTTCCTTTAATATTTTTTATTTTATTGTATTATTCAAATCGGCTTATAACAATTATACAATTTAAAGATTGTTGTCCGACAAAATTGTTTGTTTTTAAATGGATATTATTATTGGAAAACGAAAGAGGAGATTAGTAAATTAATGATTATGTAGTAAAAGCGGGAGAAGCCGCTAAAAGCCGATCAAGATAATTATTAATGCTTAGCATAAAACTCTAATTTTGTTCACCATTGGTTAGCTTAGAATACGCTTAGGATTTCTCTTGTCATTTTAATTGTGGAGGCAAAGGTAGTAAAACTAACAACCTTCGACTTGAAAATATGTAAAAAAACTATTGTACAGATAAAGATGTTTTTTTTGTTATATACATAAGTATATAACAAAAAAAGTGCTTATGTGTGGGTATAAACCCACACATAAGCGCGTAGACCGTAGACATACACGCCCACACACACACACACACGCACACCCACACACACACACACACGCACACACACACCCACACACACACCCACGCACACACCCACCCACCCACACACACACACACACACTCACACACTCACACACACACACATACGCAATCACTATTAATGTAGTATTTATTGTATTGTTATTCATTTTCTCAATCACATTCATATAAGCATTTGTCAAGTTAATTTATTTTGAAGATCTGAGTACTTAAAGTGGAATCTTAATAGCTTGTTCAAACACTTTAGAAAAAGTTATTCATCAAAATGAACACTGTATTGATATTACAAAAATCTAAGCTAAGGCTGCTCCTAGCAGCCCAGATAAAATTAAGAAAAATGAATAATATAATCAAAGGTCCAATCCACTAGATGTACAAGCCCAGGAGCTCCACTTTTATTAGGAAGGCCGGGGCATGAGGTCGTTCTCTATAATCTATAAAATACTACTTTTAAAATTAATTAAAATAGTAAAATATTAAAAGAAATCATCACAAAAAAAATTATATAAAATCATAACTACTGGTTCGAAATTAAATTCTTTTTGTTTTGAGTAGTGTCATGTTTCTCATATAACTTTTACAATGCGGTTGAAGCCGCAAGAAAAAGTTAATATAAAATGAAATCTTTTTTATTTTTTTACTTTTATTTCTATAATAATACAAAACATATTGTTCTATTACGCTTTTAATCATTATTACTGCTCAATAATTTAACCCATTCTCATTTGTAACATCCTCGCGTTGATTCTGGAAAAGAAAATAAAAATATAAAAATACCTAAAACTAAAAAATAAATAAATAAAATATTGAGGCCTTCGTGATGCAGTGGGACAATATCTGATTGTAAGCGTGATGATTGTGTATTCGATCCTCACTCGTGGAGATGGATTGTGCTTATTTTGCCATTAATGTCTTCAGTATTCAGCAGAAAGTGGGGAACGGATTGTCTTAACACTAGGTTCCCTCTGCCTACCCTGCCGTGTGCGGGATATTAATATACATATTATTTATAATGAGTAATTATTAATTGTATTCATAATTTAGCTCACTTTCTAACTTCTGCACGTCTTTGAGCCTGGAGATCTATTGCGAAAGGATCAACATCTACTCTCGAATCGCTATCAAGTCCAGGCATGATGTCAGAGAAGCCCTCACTGTCCTGTTTCACTAGAAACAAGCAAAATGTGGGATTACGTTATAAATAATTAAAAAATATATTTTTTCATTTTCCTCATATATTAGGCAAAGGGAACCTCAAGACCTCAACCTATACAAGAACAAGGAAATGAAATCTAAATAATCTCCCCGAGAAGGGATTGACCCCACAACCGTTGTTAACAGGCAGACGCTGCACCACTGCGCCATTACGGTCTCAATAGACGGAAACGAGATGAAAGGAAAATAATTAAATTATAACATATATACTTACTATTTTTTCCACACTATTTTACCTATTAGTACTACAAAATACCAGCTAAAAGATGTAATCGTGGCTGTTAACGTGACTTTTTGAGCAGGGGTCCGTGGGAAGCTGATTCTCTTTATTAGGTTCCCTCTGCCCAGCAGGGTACTAAGTGCGTGAAACAGCGTGAAGCTAAAAAAACCACTCACCAATGCGTCCCAGATCACTGGAGTGTAAGCTGCCGTCATAATAGACCGTTCCTTCAGGATCAGGTTTCAGTTCTGAAACATTTTACGTGTAGTTTTTTTTATATAATACGATATTAAAATTCTGCGGGATACACCGTGAAACTTAAAAAAACTTTGTGTTAAGACTCGTTCCCCACGCGCCGTCCAATTTTCGAAACATTGCGTGTTGAGTGGCAGAACTCAACGCAGCGTTTTGTGTTCTTATCAGAACAAAAAAATGAAAAATTCTTTCCCTCTGTGGGAATCGAACCTACATCAGTTACGTTTATAGGAAGACGCTGTGTCGCTGCGCCACAACGCGACGGTCTCAATTAACGTGATTATCTCACCGTATTCTTTTAATTTGTCTTCAAGCTCGTCATTATCTGAAATTATAAAATAACATGTTAATGTAAATAACAATGTTGGTTAAAAAATTACACAAAATTTCAAGTGTTGTGATTTGAACCGGCACTTGTTTTCTCCTTAGTCTTGGCTTTCCGTTAAGTCTAACCTAACAGGAAAATTAAAATAATTCATTCCCCCGAGTGGAAATAAAAATAATGAAATTTGACTAACAGACCACTTCTCAATATTCCAACGGGAATGATCCTTGAGGACAACGGAATATCTTAGTTGAAATTTTGTAAGATTTATAGTAAAAAAATCATACACACCTGGAAAGAAAACGTTGCTTGCTTGAGTGTTTGTAGACGTTTTCATTGTTTCTAAGTTTATTATTGTTGATGCCGATGTCGTCACTGTGAATCAAAAACAAATCTTAAAATCAAACTATTTTGACATTTTTTTCCCATTACATCTAAACTTAATATAATAAAGCTGAGGAGCTTTTTGGTTGAATGAGTTAATCTCAGGAACTAGTGGTTCAAATTGAATATATATATTTTTTGGTTTTGGATAAAAAATCGTAAAGACATACATGTAATATTAGATTCTCTTTTAGTCAAAGAGCCTACTGGGCTCAGCTTATTTGAAATGTATGTATAAAATACATATGAACATTTAAAATAACCAACACGTGAAGAGCCAGTTGTGGCGCATCTCATTAGCCTGTAAAAACGATTTGATCCCTCTTAGGATTTTTTTTAATTCCTCGCTCTCAATATGTAGTCGTTATGTACTCGAAAGTAGAGAATGTATGTGATATAACTAACAAAGAAATGAGAAGATGGATATTTCTTTTTATTTACACAAAATAAAAAAAAATAAAGCAACCAAAAATTGCTTACATTCTGTAGAAATCTCGGCGTTTGTTTCTTTTAGCATCACGCTATTGCCATTTTGTTGTGTCTTGACTTCATTGATTGTGATGGAAGGTGGCACTTTCAAATCTAAAAAATAGGCAGGCATGACGTTAAAACAACTAAGCTTACTAAATAAAAAAATTACGGCGTTAAATTTTTCCACTCAATACGCAACGTTTCGGTTCCACGTGGAAAGTATATAATTGAGTGTCTTTTATCGTGGGCTAACTTAAATAGAATTTTTAAAAGGGCAAACGCAAAATAAGAAAATGCTATAATTCCTAACTCTCTTTATTTTTAAAAAATTGATGTTCTTGTGTACAGGTTTTTTTTTCTTCAGCATAATTTTTTTGTGGGGTGGGCACAATAGTTACAACGCCCATGGTTTCAAGTTAGCGCACTAGTTCTCAAGACAAGTTAAGAAGAGGTTACTCACCTATAACATGCAATCTTCTCATAGTTTTTTCAATACACCAGTTCAAAATCTGTGAACTTGTATTTTGACCTATTTCTTTACAGAAATGAATCGCCATCGTCTTGAAAGGATCATTTTTAAGTTTGAAATCTTTATTTATTTCTTTATTTTCAGCATTACCAGCAAATTTGGGAGATATTGTGGATTTCGTATCTTTTTTATGTTTTCTAATACTCTTAATCCATCGCCTGTTCCTAATTTTAGTCTTTGTTTTATTTACAGGTAAAAGAATAGTTGATTGTAACTTTATTTCATTTCTTTTATTTTTAGTGTTATTGTTATATGTGCTCTCAGATGCCATGAAAGAAGCTAATATTTTATTTTTCATTATATCATCAATGAAAGTATTGTTAAAGTAATATTTATATATCAAATCATCCACTGGCTGTAAATCTTTTTCACCTAAAATCAAGTGATCTTGATCCTTTAGTTGATTTACTACAGTTGGTATTGAGAATAAGTTAATTTTAACTGATTCAGTTGTCAAAGGTGTTGTTTCGACTTTAATATTTAAATCTGATTGATTTTTTAATTTCGTTGTGGATGTTTCAAAATGTTTAGCATTCAAATAAATTTGTTTGGCTTTTTTCAAAATTCTTGCAAAGTTATTTTGTCTGTGGGAAATATCACTTTGCGTTTTAGCAATCGTATTTTGTTTAGAATTTATTTTCTCATTTTGTTCTAGCATTAGTTTTTGGACATTGTAAAACTGTCGTTGTTGAGTTAAAAATTTATTTTGTTGATTCTGGAATTCCAGTAAATTCTTTGATAGTTCCTTTTCCCTTTTATCAAAACTTAATTCTTTATCTCGCAGTTTTTCTTCAATTTGGTACAAATCGTGACTAACTTTCATCATTTGTGAATATTTCTTATTGAAAATCTCGAATTTGTTTGTCAGCATTGCAATATTTTTGACAAACTCATCATTTAAACTGTACAGGTTTTTGTGAATTTGCTTAATATCACTGTGTTGTTTCATTATCTTTTTGAAAGTTTTAGCGAGCATCGACAATACTTTGATAAGACCTCGTTCATTAATTCTATTTTTAACATTCTCTTTATACTTAGGTACAACCTTATAAACAGACATGACATTTGACGACGGAGCTGTATTATGCCAAGCCATATCTTCTTTGTCGAAAATATTTCTATCCTTTTTTGCTGTAGCATTTGCTGTGTTATTGAATTCCTCTACGAATTCAATTTTTTTAACCAATTCGTTCTCATAGTCGTTCTTACTCATGCTACGCTTTGGAACTGTCATTGTCTTATTGACATCATTTATTGATAAATTGAAATTGATACTTACATCGTGTTCTAGAGTTATGTTTTTATTAATATTATCTGTTATATTTTCAGTAGCACCGATAGTTTCTAAATCGTCATATTTCTTGCCATTGCTTAAATTTTTTTGGGTTACTTTTAATTTATTTTGTTCTATATCAAAATTTTCGTCACTGCGATATTCTGGCAGCGCAGCTATTTCAAAATGATAATCATTGAAAGTAGAGGCTGGTTTCAGCGTTGATATAAATTTTGATGGCAGATGCGTTGATTTCATTGATGATTTCACTTTATGGCAGTTTAATTTGTTAGTACATTCTTCCTGGCCGCTTTCTGGTTTAAATTTGTCTGTATAAATTTATAATAAATGTATAATAAGTATGAACATAAATGTATAAAACTTTTTGTAAATGATAATTTTAATATTAACTTCTGAAGACGTCGTGGCGCAAGGAGATAGCCTCTGACAATACAATTGAAAAGTAAGTCACATTTCAACGTCATAACATGCTTGTGGGTGTCACCTCAGGGGAACGAATACATTTGAATTAATTTTATTTACCCAACCCGCCGCCACTTAAAAAATAATAGCATACATTTAAAAAACTAAGCAAACAGAGGACAACAAAGTATTTTAACACTTGTCCTTCTATGTGCGGGCTCAAGCGTGAAATTAAAAAAAAATAAAAACAGTGCTTACAACTTGGAGATCTTTTACTCCTCTCAATATAACTCGAAGAAAATGGTGACTGTACATTATTATCCTCGAATCCATCAAAATTATTCTGGAATACATCTAAATCTAAGGAATTCGTTGGAAATATAAAGGCTGAAGTTCCAGCCTTGTTCCTGATCCAAATACCTTTGTTTAGAACATTGCTTTTGTCAAAATTAGTTTTTTTATAGGACGATGTCGAAATACGTATAATGATATTGAATATTAACCAAATTATAAGTTTGTACATGACTGTTTAACTCGTGACTGTTCGTTGAAGAATCTTAGCGCGTTTGATTTGCATTTTGTACTTAGACTATTTGTAAATATTGTTATAGTGATGTTTAATGCCTCAGGTTTTATGAATCTTTTAAGATTTTTTTTTTCTCTCTTTTTTATTGCACATTACCCAGTTATGATTATCTGATCTAATGAACTCTGGAGTAAAGTCAAATTCTGTTAAGCTTATATTATATGTGTCAAATAAAATACGTGACAGACATATGAGCAGAATTTACAATATCAATATTAATTTGAGGCCGGTTGTGGCGCAGTGGCCCGAAATGTGACTGAAAAACCGATTGGTTGTGGGTTTGATTCCCATTCGAGGAGATGAAATATTTACATAAATTTATATTTTCATTTCTTTGCTCTTGTGTCGAGACTAAGCGCGGCGTTGAGTTTTGCCACTCAACTGCGTGTTGATGCTTCCAGAATTCGGCAGAAAGTGGTGAACGGAGTGCCTTTACACTAGTTCCCTCTGCCTACCCTGCTGTGTGCGGGATACATCGTGGAGCTGTTTTTTTTGCAATGTTAAATTTAACTTATTTTTTTTAGTTTCTCGCTGTATTAACTACTAAGTATAGGTACCTTATAAAAATCATATCGATGTAAATATTTCAAATGAAAATTAAACGTTTAAAAAAAATCATATCGATATCGATAATATTTTACAGCACTTTAGTTTATAGTTTACAGATTGGTTAATCGTTCATTTTGTAAGATATCATCTTATTGTAGTTTTATACAAAATATTTTCAACTAATTATTATTTATTAGTTGATAAGAGATTTCCGCTTCTTCCTATTCAATAAGTTCAATTCTGACGTTTTATTGCAACTTCTCGTCTTAATCTCCGTTTACTTAACGTCATGTTTTGTTATTTTACCAAGCCAAAGATGAAAAAATTAATTCTTTCGAGTGGGATTCAAATCCATAACTCTTTGCAGCCAAATGTTCTATAGCTCTGAGAATGTTATTTTCAATATATTGTTAATTTGACTAATACGGTAATAAAAATATTAAATTATAGAGCTCTCGGTAGATGTAGAGATGAAAAATCCTAAAAATAGGTAAAAAAAACCACTTTTTATAAGTACAATAACGTTTATTCTAATAAGAAAATATATAAAATAGATGAATTATATGATATTATATTATAAGGTCTTGCTTGCTTGTTAAACTTTAGTAACTTCGACTTTATTAGGTTCAGGATCAATTTTTCTGTAACAAAACACAATTTACATAACAAAAAATAGTTGTCGCTCGCAACTCTGTTTACTTGGACTTAGGTAAACCTGAAATCGTATATTCTGTTATTTCCTGATACTGTACTGATCGATTTGGAGCACTCCTTTCCTCTCCTCTGCAGGGTGCACCTCACACACTCTCACTTATCTACATGCTTAATTACACCGTTTAAGGCCAGTAATTTTATTCAATCATGGAAAAGATTTATACATATATATCTAAATACCTACATTTTTTACAGCCGGGTAAGCAAAGTAAACCTAGTACTGACTGCCCACCCAATTTTTAAGACATTAGGAGGTGGTGGAATTTAACGCAGCCCTTGGACAGATGTGTGTAAGAGTTTTTTTTATGTATTTATGATATGATTTTCTAACAATTACCCTGTACAACATGGCATGTCCCAAAATGTCTGATCCTTTCCAAACTGTTCGCCGTCTTGTATAGTTTGCGGCATGTTTTTTCCCATCGACTCGGGAAGGAATAGGCACAGACAAGCACCGAACACGCCGATTGCTCCGAGAATTAGCAATGGAATTATTGGTGAAATTGTCGCCTGGAACAAGTAGGATACTAATATGTATAAAAAAAAATATACAAAAAAATATTATATAAAAAAAAGCCTAAGTAAGATAAAAAGGTTGAGGTCAGTCGTGGCGCAGCGGTACGAAGTGTGACTGTATAACCGACTGGTTGAGGGTTCGATCCCCACTCGAGGAGAGGAAATATTTACTTAAATTAATATTTCCATTTCTTCGCTCTGGTTTCGGGGCAAAGCGCGGCGTTGAGTTCTGCC
>DWAN01002841.1:0-14391 GCA_018230445.1 Heliconius hewitsoni | reverse complement strand
CTGCCTACCCTGCTGTGTGCGGGATACAGCGTGAAGCTGATTTATTTTTATTTATAAGCAAATATTCATTATGTATATTACATATTATGTATTCAACGGTAATCGGTGTAGTTATTTACGAAAAATAGTGCTACGGGATAACTTAAATGTTCTCACAAAACAAAAACTTATGATAAAATCCTGTTTTATAAAATGACCTTGAATTAAAAAAAAAAACCTGTTGTATAGAATAAGCTTAAAAATCAGTTAAAATAAAAGTATACTAAATTTGGACAGCGTATTTTAAATATTTACTTTCCATTTTACTGTATAAATTGCTTCCGGCCAATTTCAGCCAATCTGCCTAGCTTCTCTAACAGTACAATGAATCTGTTGACATGCATCATATTAAAATATTGAACAAAAAAATAAATCCAATTTGCATATAAATAAATATATGCGAAACGACAGTTTTTTTATATATATTTTATATTACTATTACATAGAGACTAATTGTTGAGTTGATATTATGAATTACGATGAAAGTAAACTAGTCTATGTCTATATATAAGTATATCGATATTTTTTAAGCGATGCAAATGCAACAACCCATATCTATAATTATTAGCTTGATCATTTTTTTTAGAAATATTTTGTTCCTTATCTATCTATTTCAAACTAGTTACCGCCTGTAACCTTGCTTGCATTGTCTTTTTGACACCTGCCATGCTATTTTCACTTATAGCATTTATTATATATTATAAATAGAACAGGGTGTCACGATTCTTTGCCTACCATCTCAATTAGATACAGTGCTTTTCTCTTTGTTTTTTTGGAGCAGGAAAATAAAAATAATTTAACTTTAATAATGCGATACACGATATTTATTTTGTCCGGTTATACGATATAGAACAATTTTTGCATAAGTGGCATTTCCTTATTTCTTAAGAAGATTTATACTGTTTCTGTTATCATCTTACGTTGTAATATCATGTAATAAAAGTGCTTATCACGCTTGGTATTTAATTATATATTTTAGTTTAGCTGGACTACTATGATTCCTTATCAGAAGTACAATTTAAAATCCTGAATTCACGTTCCTATTATTATTTTTTATTTCCTTAAATAGTTTATACGTAAAAATATTTAATGTATAAACACTTTTTTATTCTTTTATTAGTTACATATTAGTTATATAATTTTACAAGTGACAAACTAGTATACCTTGACTAATAAAAAGCATTAATTGAAACAAATTAACAAATCTTTGACTGACTGAGAATCGAACCTCAAACTTACTTAGATACACCTTTTTTTTAGCACGACACGGTATCCGCACATAGTAGAGTAAGCAGAGACAACCTAGCGTTAAAACACTCAGTTCTCCATTTTCCGCGAAAATCTGGAGGCATTTCACGTTGAATATTTTAAAATATTACATTTTTCATTACCTCGAGTGGGAATCCAACCCACAACCGTTCAAGTTCACAGTCACACGTAGTGCCCCTGTGCCACGACTGGCCTCTATTATACCTATATGATTGTAAATGTATACACAATTAATATTTAATGAATTTAAAAATGATAATAAATAAATATACAGGCTGTAAGCCATTATACGGCTTACTCCAATAGCTGCATATTACACAGCTGTGCATCAATTTTTCCACTTAATTAACAACGAAGCTTAACTTCACGTATCAACGATGTGAAAATATCAAATATTATTTTATCATACAATATAAACAGATTTCTCATATACTGCTATGTATGAAACATATTTATGTTTGAATTTTATGATTCTAATAATGGTTTTAGTTATTTTTATTCTGTTACTTTAGTTCTGTGTATAGAAATAAAGAGTTACTAGTTATTTACTTTATCAATAGTATTTATTCTTAAAGGTATTAATTATCATGTTATAAACTCACAATAAAAAGCACTTACAAATTTCCGCCGAATTATGAAAATATTTTGCGTTGACACTACAGCGAAGAAATGAAAATATAAAATATTTCATTTCCTCGAGTAGGAATCGTACCCACGACCTGCCCGCGCTTGTGCCCGCCCCTGTGCCACTACTGGCCTTAAGATGTATTTTTATATTTATTCTTGTAAGTATTAAAGTCTTGATTTAAATTGAAGCATACTGTACATATCTTTTTAACATTTTTTAAGTGTTATTCCACACTTACCTGGTCGGTTTCCAGGAGGTGCGGGTTCGAGTCCCGCTACGTTCAAAGTACTCACGCTTCATTAGATTTTACTTATACGTTATTAAAACTAATAATTTCGTAAGTTCCGAGAACAAGGTACCTACGTAATAATGTAGAGTGTTATATAACTTTAGAGGATGAGTTATAAAGTGAAAGTTATAATGAAGGCAACTGAAGTTTCACGCACAGCTGCGAACGATAGCTACTTAGGTGCCTAATATAGCATCGTTCTTAGAAAACGTTGGAAAAATGCTAAGAAACCTCTGAAGGTTTATATACAGTTGTTTAGGTTCGATTTTCGCGTTTTGAATATTAGTTTTTTATACTGTAATAAGAAGGTTATTTATAGTGAATTTTATAAATATACTATTTTTTTTTCTTCTTTTTTATAAGAAGCCTATTTTTCAATTACAAACCAGATCTTATTACTTTTGATTCTTTTTAATATTTATTAATTTCATATTTCGATTTATTGAATCTGATGTTGAATCTTGTTACTATATGTAAAACCTCTTGAATGTAAATATAAATTTTCCCAAAATTCGAATTCACAACCTCTCTGTTCTGTCTTCGTAGTAACTGGCGTTGATACTATTATTTATTTTTGATTCAGTATAAACTATTTATTTTATAAAGTTCACAAATCTCTTTTCTAATTATTTTATTCTCTTGGCAACAGTTCTACTCGCTATTGAAACGCAATGTCGTTGCAAATACAAGCCTGCAACATCGACAGATGACGCTGTTCGCACCGACCAACCAGGCGTTTCAGAGATTTACTGGTGAAAAGGACGAGTCTCTAGTGCTGTTTCATATATGTAAGTAATATTTTTTTTTCAGCCTGTAACTGATTCCCCAAACACCCTTAAGAATATTATTTAATAAAAACAAATAACAATTTTAAGAAAGTTATATTTGCAATACATTAGTTTCAAATAATGCCATCAGAAAGTATCGTTCTAAGAAAATATTTGCCATCTGAAGTTTATTTTAATAACTGAAACTCGACAATATTATTTTATTATAACTCGCAGCTCTTTGGACAAAAAGCGAAGAACGCGTCTTATCTTCTCTTTCTTTCTATTTTTTAAGATGTTAATATTAAGATTTTATTAGAATGATGATTTGTGATGTTGATTGATTTGTTGGATAAAAATAAGTCGTTGGATTGAACGCACTACCGCAAAACGTCCGAACGGCAGGCACTCGGTCTCGAGTATTGTCTACGTTCAAACAAAGTGTTAGGACCATAGGTGGACACCACTATATAGACCAGAGATCCAGGACATAAAATAACACCACACACCCGTATGAGACGGGCGGACACTACTACATACATCGGAACTGGGACACAAAATAGCATCAAAACACCTACTAATTATATACTAATTCGTAGAACTACAGTGGTATTATACATTTTGTCAACGACTAACGCTATACTAGCATAGCTTACGTACCGCGAGTGCACTGCGAAATGATATCAGTCCCCACATACATAGTTAGCGTCGCTATAACAGTTTGCATAAGCCCATCACGTCAGCTTCCGCGACGTCAAGCAACATTTAATATTATAATATTGGTGTACATTTATTGCCTTTATAAGAAATTCGATCCTAAAAGATCGTCCATTATACCTACCCACCCCCCATATATATGAAATGACGGTTGCGACACTCGGGACGTCCATACATTAATGACTCCGGATCACTTTGATATTGAAAGTATGTTAATTTTTTATTAATAATTAACTACGTTAATTATGCTTAATGCAATGCATATTATTATTATTACATTATATATTTTATTTATTTATTTTACAACTCAAATCTAAGATGTTTACTGTTACAAGCTTCACACTATGTTTCGAGCAGCAGGGTAGGCAGGAGGAACCTAGTGTTAAGACACTCCGTTCGCCACTCTCTGCCAAATTTTCGAGGCATTGCGTGTTGAATGAGGGAATTTAACGTTACTCTTTGTTACCAGAGCTAATAAATGAAAATATTAGTGTACATCTAGAACGATGTCTTTAACTGTATTGTACTCGTAATATAGTCTATATTACAAGTATAATACAGTTAAAGACATCGTGGTAAAGCGACATATTATCATTTGCTAAAACTCACTCGGAGCAATTAACTATTGACATTTCCTCGTCTTGGTAACAAGACAACGTTGTGTTCCGCCATTTTTACTCATCGAAAATTGGACGATAAGTGGGAACCGAGTGTCTTAACAGTAGGATCTCCCCGCTTACATTGCTAAATAAAGTATACAGCGAGATATTTAAAAATATATAGTTATTATAATATTAATTTTATAGAATAAGACGTTATCTTGATTAATGTTACCTAAATCAAGTGAGTTATTAGTTTTGCAGTTAGTAAAGTTAGCAATAAAGCGATTGCGTAGGCTTCTTGTTAGAAGAAAGTTCCGCGGTCAAGGAAACTTCGACAGTCTTTGCAACTATTTCACTTTGTGAAGAAGGTATTCTGCTCTTATACCGCTTTTGTAGGGAGCAATAATAATTTCGTATAGTTTATAGGTATACAAATTTCCATGCGACATCTTTGTAAACGTAACTTAATGATGTTTTCAGTTTCACGTTGTATCCTACATGTTCCAGGTTGGGCAACAAATGAAAATATTCAATATTTCATTTCCCCGATTGGAGATTGAACCCATAATCTATCGCAGTTAGAATTACACGCTTATTACCGTGAGCCACAACTGGCCACAAAATTAAAAAATATTTTATGATATCTGAATTAGCTAAAAGACTATTCAAAACTATTATCATTTCACAAAATACATTTTCTTTAAATTAGTCACGATCATTCTTACATAATATTAGTAAAAACCAAAAAAAAAATACTAACAAATATATTTACTCGCAGCGAATTTGGCAACCACTCTGGCCAACATGGATTTCTCGATATCGTCGGAGCTCGACGGCAACCCGCCGCTGTGGGTCACGCGGCGACGTGACGCCATGCACGACGACATTTACGTGAACAACGCTAAAGTCGACATTTCCAGATCATACCAGGCTTATAACGAAAATGGCAAGCTACAGGTAATTTGAGAAGTTTTTGTTTTTCTTGAAAGGGTAAATTTACTATTATATAAAAGTAATAGAAGAATTTAAGTTATTGTTGTTAGTAGTAAAATGATATTATATTTTCAGTAATAATAAATTTCAGTAATATCAGTAGTATCAACTAATCTATTGTTAAACACAATTTTTTTTTGTAGATATATTCTAATAAAATTTTGAGGCCGTCGTAGTACAGTGGCAGCGTGACTATTAATGCGACGGTTGAGGGTGATTCATACTTTGGAGAACGAATTATTATTTATTAATATTTTCACTTCTGCGCTCTGGTAACAAGACAAATCGTGGCGTTAAGTTCCGCCACTCGACACACTGTGACTCAAAAATTTTGCATAAATTGAAGAATGGATTGAATATTAAGGCCTTATTAACATAAAACATTTTAAAATAAAAAGCTAAAAGCAAATTGGCACTTTAACTTTTAAGTGAATGAATAAAATATCACTGTAAGTAATCACCAAAAATCCACAATATCCTGATGGCTGCTATCATTAATTTTGTATGAAAATGAAAATTCATATCTGATACCGTAATTTTACAGTACTTACATATACATATATACATAATAAATGACTGTGCATACATTTTTTAAGTGTTTCACATTTTAATTTCCTGTATGAGAGAGAGAGAGAGGTTGAAAACGTATATTGGTATCAATTCAATCAATTGTACATGAAGAGTTTAATTGAAATTTCTTGTAAGTTATAATTTTGTGCTATCATCCTGCTATGCTTCTTGAGTATTTGTTGTAAGCAAAGTGATGTTTTACACTTATTATGTAATAAAATGTTTTCAATTTTGGTTTTGGAAAGGCTTCTTTTATTTAAAAAATTTTGGAAAATCTATTTTTGGTAAGGGATTATGAGACTATTTAGTAAAAATTAAATGTACAATATAATACAAACGAACGGTTTTTTGTTGAAACTAAATATTTAATGCAAAACACGGCGTTGAATTCCGCCACTCAACATACAATGCCTTCAGGATTGGGGAATGGAGTGTCTTAACACTAGATTCACAGGTTTCCTCTGTTTACTATGCTATATGTGCAGAATACAACGTGAAGCCTAACTAAAAGTAAAATTGTTCATTTCAATATAATGTGCTTAGAATTAGATGTACATTATTCATTCCTTGGGATTAAGTCTCAATTGTGACAATTTAATAACTATTACTACAGTTTATTTACAGTAACTCTATATTCATCCAATCCTTGTCCTTTTTCAAAGTTAATAATTATATTGATACTAATATAAATATTAACTTTGAAAAAATATTATACTGTTCAGTTCAGTTCAGTTAATCTTAAAGTAATCCTAACAGTAATAAATCAAACCGTTGACAATGTAGTGCCGTAGTTGTATTTAAACATGTTTACGTAACAAACGGTGGAGACTCGAATTCAACTTAACTACAAATACGCAAGTACGCAAAAAGAGCCTAGTGTTAAGATATTTCGTTCCCTATTTCCGCTGATTCTGGAAACATTACAGAACTCAACACCGAGATTTGTCTCAACACCAGAGCGGAAACATAAATTTATATAAATATTTCATGTCGTCGAGTGGGAATCGAATCCGCAACCAGTCGTGGTGCGGGCGGCCTGCTGTGTACGGGAAACTAAACTCCAAAATTCCACGTTATATACGTTTTGTAAGTGTATTATATATTCAGAGGACGTAAAATGCTGCAGTACTTCAAAACAAAGATTAATAAAGTAGTTCTTGCCCTGAAGTTATTTACCCTAGAGCTTATTATGCATCTCGGATGGATGAAACTTGTTTTCAACAAACATGAGGTGCTCGTATCAACTGTAATAATATAAAACTTAATAAATTTAAGTACAATTACGATATAAAATATAAGTTAAAATTTTTTTCATAATCAAATTTTCATATAAAATTTTAGTTTTGGGAACATTTTACATTATTGTGCAGTTTGTATCTAAACAAACCTATTGTTTTCAGTCATGAAATTAAATATTTATATACCGAATAGTAATTTTAAATTATTTATTGACGATACCATCGTGGTGAACTTGAGCCTCTTCTATTACTTAATCAATGATAATAAGAGTTAATTGGGCTTAAGTTTAAAAAAGAAGTAATTATTGTAAGTAATAAAAGATTCGAGAAGAAAGCTATATTTATTTATTTCATAGATAGACTCATTGCAAAGTATGTATTTACAAATCATAATGTAATATAAACTTCCAGTATACCAATAGTTTTCATAACAAATAGCTTCCTTTGTATATATCGATATATATCGTAGTTACATCACTAATTTATGTCTTCCTGTCCAAGGTTCTCCACGTGATTGATCAAGTGCTGCAGCCACTCCTGCCTTTAGGTCAGAGCTCCGTCGGGTCACCTGTGTACAACCCTAACGCATACCAATTTCTGGAGCACTCGGATCTGTTCAATATTGGCCAACATCGCCTCAGGTAATACACGATTCACGATTTAAATATAACAACTGTTCATTATTCAATGAAATATTTTAAAACTCTTAATTGCATCGGTTATTCGGTTTCAGTTTATTTAGGAGATTGTTTGGTTGTTTCGTGTGTTATTATATTTCATATACATTTATTTTGTGCATGTAGATAAAATAGAGCTTATAAAATTTGGACTAAAAAATTTGGCTGTAAATTGTGGTTTTTTTTTTTCAATATTTATATTATATAAAATAACATACCTATACAATAGTAATAAATCAATTTTAATCATGCAATCTCACAACACATAGCAGGGCTTGATATCACTACACATCGCTATCCACTTTATTCTTACTTTGTCTATCAGAGTGGAGAAAATGAAAATTTTTTTGGAGTGGAAATCAAACCCACAACCACAGCGCTCGTAGCCAGATGCTCTGCCACAGATGACATCTTCGCCATCATATTAACGAAAAAAATGCAATTATTTAACTAAAAATATAACATATATCAAAACAAAACTAAGATTTCTAATAAAACTAAAATTAATATCATCATTTTCAAATCGAATATATGTGATAATATGTAATGCAATATGTGATTTGGCTCAAAATGCATTATGCAGCAATCGCTATCATCGTTTACGAGGGCGGTGGGATTAATCGACGTGGTGATATGGCGTGGAGGGAGAGGTTATTGTGAATCACGCTATAAATTTACAAGTGATTTTGCATTTCGCTATTGTCTGTCGCATTTGGTAACGAATTAGGCTATCTTGTCATCTCGTGTTCCTTGTTTTATGTTTTTATTATCACAATAGTATTTTCTTCTTTTATTTAGTGACGATTGATCTTAAAAGTAGTATTCTGTCGCATTTAAATGTATTAATTGTATTAATAATATAATATCAAAGCGTGCGACTGTAAATGCGACAGGTGGTGAGTTCAATTCCCACACGAGGAAATGAAATATTTATTATTTTCCTTTCATTTGCTCTGGTAACAAGGCAAAGGCGCGCCGTTAAGTTCCGCCACTCGACCCGCAATGCCTTCAGAATTCAGCACAAAGTGTGGAACAGAATGTCTTAACACTAGGTTCCCTTTGGTTACCTTACTATGTGCGGGATACTAAACAACAGTAATATTTTATTAAATTATATATATGAAAAAAATATATTTAATAAAAAGAACTTAAGTAAAACTCTATCAAGATTTTAACTCAATGCCGTTAGCCCGGTGCAATTCATAGGAGTTTTATAGAAAATGAAGTTAAAAGCACCAGATAACAATTTAATTTCTACTTCGTTTATTTTTCAAAAGCATAGCATATTACTTGAGCCGCGAACGAGTTGATTTTTACTGTTTAGTTATTCCAGGCCACTAACTTGCGCCTCCGATATGAACTTTTATGACTATGATTTTTCCACTTTGGCGTTACGCTACGTTGTGATTTCATTTAAATTTTTCAGCGATTTTTGTCATAACTGATAAAGTTATATTGATTCTTTTTCATTTGTTTACTTTAATAACATTTTTCATTTAGATAAATGTGGAATGTAAACGATTACGAATACGATTTAAAGTACTCAGAATGATCAATTAAACCTTTAAATACTACTACTACCTCTACTACCTAATCTAACCTAACCTCTTTTTTTTTAAATAAAGAGTAAGATATAAAATAATCCATTTTTTATATGTTTCTGTCGATTTCTCCGTTATTTGTGAACTAATTTAAAAAAAAAAAAAATATTTGAACGAACGTACCCATTGCCCACCACCAAGTAGGTAGTAGGGAAATAGTTATCAAAAATTTATTTATTTATTGTATAATTCTGCTTAATTTGTAAGAATTAAATATAATATTTTTTTGAATTTATTTTATTGACGTCAATAAATTATATTTTTACTAAGTCATAACATAACATAAACACCATTTTTTTCTAAACATAATGTGATTTATTTGCAACACGGTATTAAACGTAACATAATAAACAGTTTAAGTCGTATTAGTGAGGTAATTTTGTTTGCATATTAGCGAACAACTACTTGCGTTTTGTAATCTGTATTAAAGGAAGCCAAGTTTAATCGTGATCCAATTTGTACCGCTCTTAATAAGGTCAAATGACATAAGATATACCATAATATAATTTGGCTTTATGAAAATTACTTTATCTTAATGGAAAAAGAAACTATTAAATGTTAATTAAGATATGGAAAAATACAATAATAAGTCTCCCAGGCGTGGCGCTGGGACACAAAGTGTGTTTCGTTCGATTGATAGATGTTAAGTTCGATTGTCAGATGGAGGAGATCTAGAGGAGAGTCTAGAGGAGATGAAATATTTTTTTTAATTTATATGTCCATTACATCGCTCTGGTGTCAAAACAAAGCGCGGCGTTGAGTTCTGCCACTCTACACGCAATGCCTCCAGAATTCGGCAGAAAGTGGGGAACGGAGAGTCTTAGCACTACGTTACCTCTGCCTACCCTGGTGTATGCGGGATACAGCGTGAAGGTAAAAAAAAACTGCTGTGCCATTAACAGGTATTCTCTATAAGAATATCATAAAATAATGATGTGATTATTACAATTACAAAAAAAATATATATAATGCAAAAATGAAAGTTTAAAAACAATAAAATTAAATTGTATTAAGTTACTATACTCGTGCTTATTTAGATTTATATTTACTCATAAAATGCTGTATAATTTTAAAGCATTATACGTACTAACGATTGCAGTTGTTGGTGGGAAAAGAATGCGATTTCTAAGATATATAAATATAATAAGCGAACTCATTATACTTAACTTTTTCACATTACTCTTATAAAGAAAGAAAAAATTCTAATTAAATTAAACGAAATCAGCTTCACGTTGTATCCCGCATACAGCGGGGTGGACTGAGTGAACCTAGCGTTAAGGCACTCTGTTCCCCTTTTTCCACCGAGCTTTGGAGGCATTGTGTGTTAAGTGGCGGAGTTGTTGAGGCAAAACGCGGTATTGAGTTCTGCTACTCAACACGCAACACCTCCAGAATTCGGCAGAAAGTGGGCAACGGAGTGTCTTAACAATAGGTTCCCTCTGCCTACCCTGCTGTGTGCGGCATACAGCGTGAAGCTGGTTTATTTTAAAGAAATCAGTTACACGCATACAGCACAGTAGGCAAACGGAATCTAGTGTTAAGACATTTCGTTCACCAGTTTCCGCCGAATTTTTCAAGGCATTGTGTGTAGAGTGGCGGTACTCAACGCCGGGCTCGGGTACTCAACCTTGGTGCCGGAGCAAAAAAAATTAAAATTTTAATAAGTGATAATTAATTCCCTCGAGTATTGACGACACGTTACAGTGACACTATTGTACCACTACGCCACTACGGCCTCTAAAACAAATATTTCTTAAGTTATATAAGCTATACAATCGTAAAATCAAATAAAATTAGTAATTCACGTTAAAGCAAACACGTAACTGCGTGCGTCATTATAGGCTTAATATTATGTAGAGCCCTTTTAAGGTTTCCGTAACGTACTTATGATATAAAAACTTTTTTAAGTCGTTATTTTCATACGTGAGTCTTGCTCTATTATTAGAAAAAAATTTATTCGTTTGACTCGTGTCCCACTAAGAGGATTAAGATAAAATCTCAATTTTCGGCTTTATGGAATTATTAATATTACAAATATTATAATAAATTAACATTTTTTAGCTGCACGCTGTATCACAGCTGAGTAGGCAGAGGGAACCTGATATTAAGACATTCCGTTCCCCATTTTTCGCCGAATTCATGAGGCATTGCGCTTTGAATGGCGGGTTGAGTGCCGGCGCCGCGTTTTACCTCGACACCAGAGCGAAGAAATGAAAAAAAAATCGATACATTCGATAAAAATACTCGAGTTGGAATCGAACCTATAATGTGTCAACAAAAAAAAAACAAAAAAAAATAATTTAAATTATCAACTGCACTTCAGTTATTATTCAGATTTTCCGCCTACAAATTATTATGTTAATTATTACGAGAAAGTGCTATAAAACTGTTACATATTCATAGTATAACTCAATTCGGCTACTCTTTATGTGTTCCACAGTAAATGAAAGTTAGTAGTGTAATTTCATACTAATATAAACAGTTTCTATTAGCGTAGAGTGATTAAAGGTTAGCATTAAAATGATTTTAACATATAGCATGTGCTTAATGCATTTAATAATATTAATATAATATTCTTATCTCTTAGATTCACTCTGTATTCCGCACATAGCAAATCGGCAAAAGTAACCTAGTGTTAAGACACTCCATTCTCATTTTCCGCTGATTTCTAGAGACGTTGCGTGTTGAATTAACAAACGCAACGCCACGTTATGCCACGACATCAGAGCGAAGAAAATATTAAATATTTCATTTCCTCGAGTGGGAATCGAACTCGCAATCTGTAGCGTTTAAAGTCACTTTCTTGTGGCAGGGGCACAATCACGACTGGCTTCTATATTATAATATTCTTAACTTATTTTACTTCTCAATCATTTTCTTAAATTTAATAGCTGTGCAGCTATTATATGATTTAAATAAATTAAACTAAACTTCTAGTTAGGTATTTATTTCTATGAAAACAATGATTTTATATATGAAGACACTTCTTAGCAGTCCACAGTTTGAACATGAATGTACCAGTCCCATAGTATTTCAGAGTAGGTAGTACCTGGGATTTGTTACAAGAGTGTAAGTTTTAAGGGCCTCTTCAAAATTCGAATTATCGATCGCCTTCACTATCCGAGCTCCTCTCTGTACATAATTAAATTGAAATAATTCTACTAGCGCTAGCTTTAAAGTAAGATCTAGAAATGAACTTATAATAACTCCAACTATATCGAAATTTTAAATCAATCTTTACGCTTTAAACAGGGTAGGCAGAATGCATTTAATGTTAAGACACTCCGTCTCCCATTTTCCGATCAAAGCGAGGAAATGAAAATATAAATTTAAATAAATAATTTATTACCCCGACTGAGGGACACTTTTATACCCATGAGCCATGAGTATCCTCTAAAATTTAATAAACTATAAAGGGATATTTCTATACCTCTCTTATTATTATCTTTATACTATTTTATACTATCTATTGAATACTATTGAAATTTAAACCTATTCCTGGTCAGTTCGTTGTTAAGTTCGAAGTACTAGTTTAAATTAAAATTGTGGTCTTTAGGGTTGCTTGCTTCCCAGGACTGGGTAGATTCTAGAGTAAAGAAAGGAAAATAGCCAGTCCAGATGTTAAGACCACATCCTTAGGAAGTTTGGTTTGAGAATTTATTCAGGAGGTGTTTCTTAAATTTAGAAAAGATTTTTGTCATGTTCTATACGAGCCCTCTTTCACAAAAGCTATTGATAGTTTATTGTTTATATATAATTCTTTTAAAATAAGTGCTGAACTTTATATTAATTACTTTAAAGTTCAAAGTGTTCAAAGTTTCGAGTACATTGGAAATTCAAAAGAGGCAATCATAAATTATTCAAATAATTTTAAAAAATATTTCAAAAGCAATCATGCTTCAGTGGTATTTATATGTGTTAGAAGCTCGTTATCAACTTATTCATCGAAAGAGCGATCGGAAAGAACATAGAGTTTATAGCATCTAGTTTCAGAGTTTTTTTAAGGTATGAATAGGAATTGAAGATATCATTAGCATATTAATATACTTTATTATTTTTATTGTAGAAGTTATATTATACTATTATTATTATAATTATACTATACTTACTTATTATAATTATACTATACTATTGCGGCGTTGAGTTCCGCCACTAAACACAGAAAGCCTTGAAAATTCGGCAGAAAGCACTAAGTGTCTTAAGACTAGGTTTCCCTCCTTGCCTACTTGCCTACTTATATGCAAGCAAGATAGAGCGTGAAGCTGAAAAATAAAAAAAAATAAAAATGTTACATATTGTAATGCTATTTCACAAATATTTTGAAGCATATAACTATAATATTAAAGTAAAATGTTCAAGTGCCAGTAACATATTTAAATTAAAGAACAGTGGTAGTCTTTAAACGACATGCTTGTGGGTTCGATTCACACTCGGAGAAAAGAATTAATTTCATCATCATCTCCGTTTTAGCACGAAATTGCGGCGTTGAGTTCCACCACTTAACACACAATTTTCCGAATTCGGATTAAAAGCGGAGATAGTGTCTTTTGCTTGGCTCTTCCTGTCTTCTTTTATATCATTAAAAATAATAATTAAAAATATCATGTTATTCATTTTACAATATAAAACTTAACTTAACTTAGCTTCACGCTTTATCCATATCGGGGTAGTCAGAGAGAACGGAGCGCCAAACGCTACAACATAATATACTAAAATAAATAAATAGCTTCTTTTGTAACAAAAGAAAATCAGAACAGTGTTGAAGTTACAGCTGAAACTTTGTTACCGTACAATAAAAGGGCTTCTAAGTTACTGCCGTGCTTTCGTTACTTTTAACTTTTCACTGTGAAAGCTTGTAACTTGGCGACGCCAAAGATGTAGTACATTTAAACGTTAGCAAATTTTTTATTAACTATTTTGTTATTCATCTAACTAAAAAATTGTTCGAGGCTAGTCGTGGCGCAGTGGCACAAAGTGTGACTGTAAAACCGACTGGTTGTG
>DWAN01002840.1:0-14392 GCA_018230445.1 Heliconius hewitsoni | reverse complement strand
GAAATATTTATTAACATTTATATTTTCATTTCTTCGCTCTGGTGTCGAGGCATAGCGCGACGTTGAGTTCCGCCACTCAACGCTCAATACCTCCAGAGCTATGCGGAAAGTGGGGAACGGTGTGTCTTATCACAAAATTCCCTCTACCTACCCTGCTATGTGCGGGATACAGCGTGAAGCTGATTTTATTTGATTTAATTTATTTACTTATATATTTATATTTTATATATTTTATATAGACTTAGCTTTTCGTATATTTGTCCTTGTGACTTAGAGAAAATATTGGAATGCAATTTAAAAATAATATTAAAAAAAAAACTAATTCATCATAGGAAGGCCGTACGTATTGCATTATACCTTACCTTTATTCATTGCACGTTCGCTGTAAAACATCAATCCGATTTTTATGTCGACCCGAGTGACTGTAATTCGTGTTTTCGTTCTCCTTAATATTGTTAGTTTTATCTCTATCTTTACTTACAATATATAGTAAGTAAAGTTATTGTCACAACTTCTTTACTTATTGTGTACCTTTTTAATATTTATTAAACATACATTTAGTTTTACTTTAGTTTTAGTACCTCTATCAAAATGAATATATATTTTTTAGAATCACGTTGTATCCTGCATACAACAATGTAGGAAGGGAAACCTAGTATTAAGATACTCCGTTCCCTACTTTCCGCCGAGGTCTGGAGGTATTGCGTGACAGAGCGAAGAAATGAAAATATAAATGTAAATAAATCTTCCATTTCCGCGAGTGGGGATTGAACCCACAACCAGTCGATTTTAAAGTCACAATTATTGCCCATGCGCCAAGACTGGCCTCAAAAAAATATTGTAAAACATATATTTGAAATATGTTCTGAAATCCCTAAATATACATTTATTGACTAATCGACGTTTAATCTGAGCGCTCTATCGTTAATATCAGTCGGAATTAAATCACTGTGTGTCGATTAATCCGCTACAAGAACGACGATCACAGTAATAGACTACATTTGTAATAGTGCTACATGGAGCTACGAAGAGATATTTTAGACGTGATAAATATATTATTATAACGGGTTTTTTTATAATTTTTGAATATTTTCTTTAACTTCAAGTATCTTCAAACGTTTACAATAGGATAGGGCAGTGGAAGTAGTGATAAGTCACTGTGTTTTGTACTATTGATCACCGATATCAGTGAAACTTAGCGTTTTGTTTAACTAAATTAAGGCAACATCTACAGGTGCTATAAATATATTTTCCACCAGGAAAATACTGACCTACGTGGGTAGGTATATATTAAAATAAATTGAAAACTTTTCAAGTTGAGTCCGTCATGGCTCAAGGGCATAAGCCTATTTGTTTGTAACCGAGACAGGTCGTAGATTCAATCCCCACTCGAGGAAATGAAATATTAAATATTTTAATATTCTCGCTTTGGTGTCGAACCAAAGACCGGCGTTGAGTTCTGCTATTTTGCTACGGTAAAGTTCTCAAATTTCTTCCGCCCCCAAAGCTTACATATGGAAAAAAAAAGCAAAATCACATTCATACACTCCATAAATACATAGGAGTATTTATGCCAGCAACTCCACTATACGGTAAGTAAACACCGCGTTCACACTACCCCGTTTACTTACGGAATCCGTACAGACAATTAGCTCTAATACGATTAACATTCGCAGGTGTCACGGAGCGCTCGTTGCGTGAATGTTCAACGTTCGGTGTTCAGTCGCGCGTCACTTGTTACCCGTTGATTTGCGAAATGGGCTATGATTGTTTCACACCCTGCTTTAATATTCAAACTTTTTTTTTTTAGATTTGGAGGAAAGGGTTTTTAGATTTTTTTTTTTCGATAGTTTTTGAACATAATAATAATTTATGGTATAAGAGCAGTTTAAACAGACTTTATTACGTTTAAAAAAAAAAACAATAGGAAAAGCAAATGCTATTTTCTCATTAATCATTGTCTTTTATTTATTTTTTAGTTTTTTTCGCAATATCTAAATCTAAATATAATATACAGCGTTGCGAATTTATAACTTGTTAATTATTGAAACATTTTAAGGGTTTCTAAGACGTCATCGTGTATTTTAAGACACAACGAATCGTGGTTTTAATTATACAATGTTAACAGATATTTGCTTTTAAATCACATGTTAGTATATAATAATTTGTTTATTTATTGTATTTTTTATCTTTCATTCTTAAGTTTAACATCGGACGTAATAGAGTAGACAGAGAGGACCCAATGTCTGACACTTCGTTTTTGAGGTGGAGGAGACACAATGAGTTGAGGTGGCGGAACAACATCGCGGTTGTTTTGCCGGAAATAAAATAATTCACTACCTCAAGTGGAAGTTGAACCCAGAACCATCGCGTTCCAAGACAAACTCTTTTAAACTACACTGTGAAGGTTAGCTTTTTGGGGATGACTGTATGATTTATATTTGATTGCGATAAGTCATTTTTTTACGGCCCATTACATATACCTTCTTAGTTAACTCTATAATAGTTCGTACCTCCATATATTTGGAACTTAAACCTATCGTGAGACGCATACACACATCCTAAGTAATATAAAATATACTAAAACACAATTATCAAACTCCAATTGTAATACAATACCATATTGCCTGTATTGTTGTAAAGCCCTTAATAACACCAACGCCGTAAGACGCGGTAAGTAGTAGTTATTACGTCTATCTCTGAATACTGAATGTGAGGGAACATCAAATGTGCATTCAGCGGTGAGGGACAACGAGTGTCGTGAGAGACGCTGGAGGCGAGGAAGTGAGCACAAAGCGACGCCTTCGTGTTGTCTCGACGAAATATCATAGAGCAGACGTAGTATGGAACTGCTGAAGATTATGTTTTTGGTTTAATTTGGTTTGTACAGGTTTAATTGATTTTAAATGTTTTTTTCTTTCAGTTTCATAATTGTATATAGGTAGATAGAGCCTAGTGTTAAGACACACCGTTCTCCGGTTTTCATCAGAATTCGGTATATCGCGTGTAGAGTAGTGAAATTCACCGCCTTACTTGGACTTGTTATCAGAGCGATGAAATCAAAATATAAAATTTTCCATCGATTCTTTTACAACCAGACGCTGTCCCAGAGTGCTACGAAGCCTTCTATGATTATAATCAAACATTAATAATTCCTAAAAGTTTGTTATAAATATTTTTCAAGTATGAGAGATGCAGCCATGTATTGTGTTAACAAAAAAAAATCGAATCTATCTTATTGTCTTAATAAATACTTTACTACCATATCTGCACATTCCACGATCTATATTCTTACCACAAACGTGGAGCAAAGGAGTCTTATTCAACAAGCGAGTGCATCGGCCTTCACCAGCAGGCAGCAGGTAGCAGCCAGCATAAAGATATTGAGCATGCATTGTCGCGAAGCGCATTGTTTGCGGGCAGCATCTGCGATAACACCGTCCACACACCCGCTTTGTATACTAATTGTTATATTCCAACAAAGACTACGGAGAAACAAACCATATCAGCTTGTTAGCTCCCGGCTAAACGCTCCACCTAATAACATGACTACCAACTATTATTCCGTGTTTCCAATACGATAGGAAATTGACTATAGACGATTGTCGATAGAACGTCATTGTTGCATCGGCTGCCATTCACGGCGGTCCAAATCTAATCAGCTAGGCTGTATGATTGACGGGCGGCCAATAAAACCGTGGGGCCGCTGTGAGAAATTCCATCGGCTAATAATGAAAAAGGGGCCCGCTGCGTCAATATTGCACTAATGATCTTCATTTTCAAATTTCCATCGGTTAGACGTTTATTCGTTTTAAAACGTTCGAATCGAGCTAGCTAGTGCCGATCGCTCCCCGTCGCTGTACGGCATCAATCATTTTTAGAGGGTTTCGCTTAAACAAGTTTTCCTCCTGCCTCCGTCTTTTGCATAGAATGATCTCGGTTAAACCAACAGAGCGATCGTTTCCCGTAACCGCTCGCGTTATTTTTTAAGAATAAATAAAATTATTTCTCAGGGGAAATGGGATTGGATTTCGTTAAATATGGCTTAGTAATTGAATTGAAATCTCTCAATGTCGGCGTTCAATTAAGCTTTACGTTTCTTACTTGATGAGGGCATTTTCCTTTGTTACCGAGAAATTAATATTATGATTCATTTGTGGCTAATTAGATTTAGCTTAAGCGTGTTTGTATTGAAAGTATCTATAAAGTTTTCTTAATTTCAGAAAACTGAAAACGTTGTAAATTTTCCTATTTAATAAAAAATAATTACGTATTTAAAGATTTTTTTAAATAAAAATTCAATCTAAAATGTTCTATTCCAAACACATTAATTACAGTATATCCATAACGGAACCTGTCAAGAGTGATTAATGCTAATGTCGGACGCAAGATTTTTAAGTAAGTTAAGATTAAAATAGCTTACGGTATTATAATCGGGCTCGGGGCGGATCCGTCATCCCTCGGCAAATTACAATGACACATCCGCTGGGATTTTAAGTCAATACAACTTAGAGAAACCTAATGCTTAAAACAAAACAATTTTTTTATAAAAAAATTGTTTTATTGATTTATAATATTACAAACTTTTCCATATCCTATATACGATAAAGAAAATGAAGATGTAAAAAAAATTACAATCATTGGTTTTTTGTACTATAGAGGTTACGGTACTTACGGTAAGCGCGACGGTTGTAGGTTTAAATTCCACTTGGAGAAATGAGTTAATGCTTTTCAATTTAAAAGTGACATTTAATAGCATTTGTTAATTATTGATTGTAATATTTAATAATGAATTGATTGAGATTTATGACCATAGCAATAGGTACGTTTTTAAAACTTACTATTATGTAAGACATGGTTGTTTGCAAATTTAATTTTAGTTTCACATAAGTTGGTTATATGAGTATTATGTTTATCATTTAGACGTGTAGGTCTGTTATATATTTCTAGAAATAAAAATAAAAGCAGGTCACGTGTGCGTCTGACTCGCCTATCAAGGGTTACGTATGTATTTTAGTATTGTAGGCCAACGAGAAGAAAAACTTTTTAAAGTTTTCTACTTTTTAAAGTTAAGTTTGCGGGTATATGCACTCATTTTGTACGAAACGAACTACAATTATAAGCTTTTTATCTGTAATATTGACATAAATTTCCATTTTTCGGAATCTTCTTTTATTTACACTATAACTCTCAAAACGTAGGTCCACAGGAAGTGCCCTATAGGTTTAAATTATAGGGCGAATTTAATGCTTTCAAAACAAAACAATGCATAAATGATCGTTTGAGATGTGGAACTCTAAAAAGTAGAAAAACAATCTTAACCAAATAAATAATTTGAAGAATTCAAATCACGTTAAATTGTATATTATTTTGAACAGGAAAAGAAAAGTTCTCATCTATCGGGCAAAGTGTTTCGCTAACAGCAGCTAATGTCATTTATTCTTTAGATTGCTTCTAATAACATCCTGAGTTTAAACAATATCGATTTGGGGTTGGTTTGGGAAACAATTTGCGGTGAAAATCCGCGATAGACTTGACGTGAGCAAAGGGAGCACTTTTTATATATATATTTTTCCGAGGGAGATTGTTGGCTGATCTTTGTTTTATGAGAGCGATTAAGAAAAGCATATTTGG
Source organism: Heliconius hewitsoni (assembly GCA_018230445.1). NCBI lineage: Eukaryota > Metazoa > Arthropoda > Insecta > Lepidoptera > Nymphalidae > Heliconius > Heliconius hewitsoni. The sequence goes on along the minus strand of DWAN01002840.1, from coordinate 8,758 downwards.
AGTATGTACTCTCGCTTTATTTGCACCGGAGAGGGAAGGCACGCTTCATTGATCTGTAATCGGTTTTCACATTTTATTGCTGCATTATTTATTCGAGGGTTATGAGTGTGAGGGAAACGAAGTTGTTTCGTTTGGGGTTTTTTTTTAAATAAATCTTCATTATGTTTAATTTTTTTGCCATAAAATATAGGTAACATAATATTCCAATAGAAACTATAATTTCTATTTATTAAAATACGTGTTCTTTGGAAGCAAAGCATAATAAATATTTACATCAATTTTTTGTTATTTGCGGCGTATAAATCCTTTCCGCAGTTTATATTCGCATTCAATTCGGGGCGTTAAGCGTTGTATTGTGGCGTAGGGCTTCTGTTTACTGATTTGAATGCAAGGCACTCAACAGCAAGGGTTGTCTTAATTGAGCGCGGACCGCAGCCGGCGAACGTCACCGCGGTATGCTTTTAAAAGGAACGTGTGAAATGGCAGGTTAAAATATGAAATATTATGAAAAACTAAGTCTTTTAGTCAAACAGATCATTTTAACGAAGTATTGTTTAAATATAAAATATAATGTCTTGTTGAAATATAACATATAATGAATGTGATTATAAAATCTTCGGGACATGATCTAATGACTAGATTATACAAAAATTTTAGAATTTGCACGAAAACACAAACTTTTAGAAACTTTTGCTTCTTAATTATTAATAAGAAAGTTTTACAGGGCCAATATGTTTCTGCTTTAAATTAAAAGATATGATCGTTTGGAAGGGAATTGAACAAAGGATATGCTTCAATTTTAAACAATAAACAGGCTTCGTGATATTTTTGACAATTATTAATATTGGTTTAATACATTAACTTGTAAGTGCTAAGTACTAGTAAGTGTTATATTTTTTTATAGTAAAAATAATTCTATTTTTGTTATTTTTTTTTAAATTGGCGTTTATATTGAATGTACTGTAATGTCATCATGTAAAAATTTTTACCTATCATATTTCATCGATCTTGCAGTTTTTTTATTTTCTTCTCCAATATCTATCTTGGCTCTGCATTTTACAGATCGGCAAAATAATCGAATGATAAGCCAAAGTGCTTGTTTTGGTGAAACTGTAAAAATCTATTAGATATTTATATAATATTATACAAATTACAAATCGAAAGAAAACAAAGTAAATGGTTTTAGAAACACGACGGAGCGCCACGATTCATAAATGAAGACGTCACAGTGCTTTTGTTCCGTAGCAGCTCGACGTAAAATAACGGCGTATTAATTATTCAGAGCCACACTCAACGCAATCAGAATAAGTGCTGATGTTTCTGTCAGCGGTGGCGGTGTACATGATTAGAATTCTTAAGCTACCCCGAAGGCTTGATTAGAGGAAATTAAAATCATTATAGTCGGGTGCGCCGCGACACCACAATATCTCTACCCGTCTTACGTAAAAATAAGCGAAACGCACATAAAGAAGGCGAAGGCGAAGGCGGTCGGCGGAAACGGAAGCGGCACCATCTTGGAGCCGCCGGGCGAGAAAACAATGGATTCGTTAATTAACATTTTCTTACGCCTCGCGGCTGTCGAACGAACGGTTAATCGGACAAAATATTTACGACGTGGAAGAGATGAAATTCCTTCATGGAATTGCTGTTGGGGGGGCGGTGGGATTATGAAAATGCGTTCTGACGACGTCTAGCCATCTCAGTTTAATTACAAATTAGTCATTAAGTTATAATTTTACAACGTTTTTGTTAAAATAATTAACAAAAACGTATATTCCAATAGCTCAATTCAAAACGCTTATTTCAAAATAAACGAAACGTTTGAAAAAGAAACGTTTCACATATCGTAGTAAGAGGAAAAAATGTGCTACTACCCTTTTGACTTGAATACAGCTAGCAAACAATAAATCAATGATCGCTTGCAATGCACAGTGACCGGCGCCTGCGGCCGGTGATGGTGCTTGAAAAATTGCTCTCATCTATACCTCGAGATAGTGCCAGCCATGTCATATATTTCCGCTTCGTATTTTGTAACGTATGTTGAGTTTTGAGTTAGTTATTATTATAGATAAATTTAATTAGAATGTATAATAACGAAGATAAAATTAGATATTATATTATTACTTTTTATGATGTTTACAAATTCGGTTTTTATTTTTTTCTTTACTTCGACAAGTAGTATTTGAACTTATAATCTTTACAAGATACTTCAAAACGACGGTTTTTGAAAATATGTCTTTATTATAAAATAATGTAATTAATGTAATTCATGTTATATAAAATAATTTTATGCTGTAGTAACTTTTGAGGCCTGGCGTGGCGCAGGAGCACTTAGTGTGCTACTGTAACGTACACCAACGTGTACGAAACACGAGAGGTTATGGGTTCAATTTCTACTCGAGGAAATGAAATATTTAATATTTTTACTTCCTCGCTCTACTATATATACTAACAAGTTAAACGCAACGTTGAGTTCTGCGAGTCCCAACGCAATGCTTCCAATAATACTTCTTCAATACGGCGGAAATTGGAGTACGGAAGTGTCTTATTGGGAACGGAGTACCTTAACACTAGGTTCCCATTAAACAAAAAAAAAATGGATCAAACAAAGTCCACTTAATCGATAGACACGTCAAAAGAATAGAAATTCAAACGAGCTACCCACGCTGGACATTCATTGCCTCCATATTGACTTTTTGATGGAGAACCATCATTTGTTACAATTCGATTGTGTACGCAGTTTGCTCACTTTATTATGCATTTCAGTATTCAGAACGAATACTGGCAATCTGGATGGTTTATGGTATCAACTAAATTTCCTTTTGTGCCTTTTAATTTTACAGATTAAAAATAATTTTAGAAAAGAATCTCTATGTTAAATTGAATAAATATTTAAAAAATATATTAAAAAATTTACACTAAGTTCTAGGCGATTTTATGTAAAAAATCTTATACAACCTATAAAACATAAATAGAACAAAAGCTGTCCAAATATAATGTTACGTATGTCAACACAGCATTATGGGTAAAATTTGATCGCTGTATTTTCCATTTGTAACTGGCAATAAAACTTCGTTAGTAGTGGATTACCGCCATTAAACGCTATCCCAGCAGTAAAGCGGGTAATCGATGCGCCTCCATGTTTATTGTCGTGTAACGGACAGGGTCTTGGTAATTCAGAGATTCCATTTTATCTCATAATACGCATAATATTTTATTATTATAAAATAAGGGATATTAAAAAAAAGGTATTTTTAGTAAAATATTTTAAAACATAAAATAAATACATAGAGAACATGTTCATAATCTGTCACTTCATAAAATGTACTATATTAATATAGACTGAGATATATTTTTTTACCTTGTTATATAAATTGTATTTTAGTATAGTGATAAAACGGTAGCTTTTTTTAATTTAAATTTGAATTTAATATCGGTCTTACATCGGACTAAAGCGTGTACATCCCGGATAACTATTCCATAACGCCACGATGCGGTGGCATTTTATTTCAATAAAAACAAAATAACCAAATAATAATTAGATAAAGCACGTGACTATTTTATCAACTTTTTATCAGAGCGCAGTCACGGAAGCGGTACCGGCCACCGTCTCAATTATTAACTGTAATTTTTGACAGGCACCTGTCAATTTCGCAGCGTTCAACCCTTCCCTAATCCTCCTCAAGACGCGAGGTGCTGGGACGTCTCCTTGGCGCCCCCGGAATAAATTAACTGTCTCCCGACCACATCGGGATATAAAATTTTGAATATGAATAGAAAATTTTGCATTCGTAATAAACCGTTTCGCCGTGTATTCCGCAGATGCGTACTCTGGGAGTGGATAAAAATGGAATCCGAGTCGTGTCGTTCCTCAGGTGGCCCGTCATAAATATTTATTAATTATTTTTTCAATAATCTCTCCTCTCTTGTATCCTCCAAGGATGGAGGAATATCTCCACCGTTAATTGCTTTTTGTTTCATTTGAATAAGTATTGTTTTTGACTGCTCGAGCGAGACGCTGAGTTTTATAAAATCTCGACGATGAATAAATTTCTTAAAATCAATTTCATTAAAACAGTGTTATTAATTTTCTTTTCAAACAATAATATTATTTTGGAACTAAGTTTTATGATATACCTAAGCCTGTATTTTTTTTGGATAATAGAAAAATGTATCATACATTGAAAGTACTGCAGGATAAAGAGTAAAACACTGAAAAACAATACTCCTTATTAGCATACCATTATAATTATTGGTTTGTAAATAAAGGTATATCATATTTAAATAAAATCAGGTACACGATATATCCCGCACACAGCAAGGTAGGCAGAGGGAACCTAGTATTAAGACATTCTATATTGTAGGGATCGAATCCACAACCAGTCGCGTGTAAACGTTATGTCCCTGTGCCACGACTGGCCTCAACATAAAAAGTGTTTCTAACCCAATGTGCATAAATCATTTATTTTTAGGATCTATACGAATCTCATACATTTGACCGGGTAGCTAGAGAAAATCTAGTGTTATATCTCTATCCACTTTAATTTTTAATTTTTGTCAATAAAAAAATACATTTTCAGGTAAGAGTCAAACTTTCCCAAGTACGTAATTTATTATATATATAAAAATGTAAATTCTTTTGACTCTACAAAAATATTATAAATATGTATCAGCCGTATTTTATTTCATCGATGTTGAAACTTAATTTGAATAAAAATATAAAATCTGCCAGATTAGGCGATGTCTACGGAGCCTAATTGTTTTTATAATTTAAAGGAAAAACGAAAGAAGTATATTCGAACTGGTAGAGCACGACACGTAGCGTCTGATGCGCCTTGCGGTTGCAAAATAACTTTAAAATGTGAAAATCTTTGTTTAGCAAAATACTACTTTGCTTCAGAAAAAATAAAGTTCAATTTCGAAATGAGGCAATAAGAAGGAAAAAATTAATTTGGCTTTTGAATAAACCCAGTCGCCTCAGTTTTATTTTCATAGCGTTGTATAATTTTATTGGAATAGCCGAATCGAGTCGCAGATGATCGTCGTTTTTCTATATGGAAGTGTAAAAGTTTTTTTCCGCAGGAACTGAGTATCATAGAGAATTTAAAATATTGTTTTTATACATACATTTTTAGCATTTTGTTATGATTGTGGCTTTAAATATCTGACATTTCGTTTATATTACTAAGATATATTACAGCTCAAAATATTCAAAGCTCTGCAGAAAAGGTTAAAGGTCAATTTAATGCATAAATAAAATCACAACTATAGATATGCACTTATTTTATTAGTAGTATTTTACGAAAACGAAATACCTATATTTCTTTTTACAAAAAAAAAATTACAAGTATATTGCCGTCCTAATATAGAGCATTATATTTTTTACTTAAATTATTTCAGAATTGTTTCATTTTCATTATATAAACGACATACGATTACTGAATCAAATTATACAGGTACCACATTTTTCACGTATTATTTCCCGTAGGCCACGGAATATGGCGTAATTTGTTCCGACGTCACCCTCGGCAAGTTAATTTTTTATTTGATCAAGATAGTTACCGAAGGCAAATAGTTTCGTAATAAAGCCAATTTTTTTGATAATACTATACTTCAGTTAATATTTCGAGCGGTTTATTTCGTTAAGGACAAAATTATACGCCGAAACGTGTCATTTTCTAGGCAATTTTGAAGTCGTTTGATTTCAATTAATCTCATTTTCAACTTTAGTAATTTTATTTGTGAAACGACAGTACAGGAATTTCTTTGTAATATAATTTGAAACGTTATTCATATTTGCATAAATTAGACAAAATAAATTGATTTAATAACCAATCATTTTCTTTCCAATAATTCTTTAGCAATAATTCTTTGTACTAAAAAAATAGTTAATTCAGACTTATATGTTTTTTTTTTCAATTTTAGATTTAGATTTTAATCTTATCATTGCATCAGATTCAAGAATTATAATAAAATATATTAATACAGTTATATACATACATAATACTCGATTATATAAATATATTTTCCTTTACCTATATTTACTGAGAAATAAAAAGCAGCATAAAATTTACTAAATAAATAAGAATTGTGTTGGTTACACAGCTTATCAACGTTGAATATTATAGTATTCATCAGTCAAATTGGGAGTACACATGTGCTTTGATCTCGCTGATAACCGTGCCCGTAACAAATTAACCCGTAACTCGCAACATGGTTCAAAATTGTGATATCCTATCGCGATATCTACTCACCCATAACGACATTGATTAAACTGATGTGTTGCAACGAGTCCCGTTCGTTTTGCTAATAATAAATATAGGAAGAGTATATAAAGGAGGTAAACTCGTAACGTATTATTTTTCTGTATTTTAACATAATAGTATTGATTTTTAATTTAAAACACAAAATATCGCATCGATCGCAGTTGTCGGTTGAGTTTTTTTAAAAAAAAAAAACGGTGAAGTAAGAACTTATAAAAGCTATTAAATTTAAGTATTCGGTTGTATGTACTTATTTTGTAAAAAATGAACTACAAATATAATTTTGTAATGACATTTTTGTATAAAATACCTTTAAATATTTACTTTTCAGTTTTTTTTCCTTAATTTTTATTGTAAGTTTTGTGGCAATTTGTTATTGAAGTATCCTTAGGTTTTGATTATGCAGGGAATTTCATACAAAATATAGCATAAACATAAATGTATCTTTTGATTGGGTTGACCTAGAAACTAGATTTTTTTATACCCTAAGGTACCGCACTTGAATATTTGGTATCAATTTCAGCTTATATCTTTACTCTAATTCGAGGTAAATGGTCTTGATATACGGTCAGACGGATAAAAAAGTGATCCTGAAGGATTTCGTATTTTTTAGGTACACATCGATAAAATTAATATTTTTTATACATTTCTTTGAACAAGACACAACAACGTGAGTAATAAAATAAAAATAAAACTGTCAATTATGAACAGCTTAATAATACGACGTATAAATTATATGACAGCGCTTTATTTACAGGTTCAAGTTACATTTGGAAGGTAAGCGGCGAGTCGCGATTCATATAATGTTCGGATCGCGTGAAATTGAACAATATCAGTCTCGATTGACTTTGAGGAAATGAATAGATTTCATTTTAGTGTCATTTGTAGAGCTAATGGCGCCTCCCGCTAATGTTGGTAATAGACACGGCGAGCGGGGGTTGGAATGGTAAATTACTGATGACAAATGTTAATGTTGTGGAAATTGAGTGTGTTGTCTTTGCTTCTTTCAATCAATTATCTTTGATTAATTCAGATTGTAAATAAATATTTTTGTTTCTTTACTAACTTGTGTATTTCCTTTTGTTTCGTTTATATACGAGTATATCTTTATCTAATTGCACTTCCTGCGTTAGTCTACTCATAATGAAAACTTAGCCAAAAAACGGAAATAGATTAGTTTAAGAGTTTTGTTTGAATAATATTTCTTTTGTTATGTAATTTTTTTGCCAAATAACATATTATCCCATTCTAGTTTTAGTAACTTAAGCACAGGTAACAGAAGGGATGGCTGGCTGATCTCAAATCTCAAATCTCAAATCTCGTGTAGACTTCAAATTTATGTAAAAAATTATAAAACGATTTATTTAAACCAAACCTTGCTTATATTTTCTATAAATTATGTTTCTAGTGCGCATTTTCATTTAATAGCAATTGGCAACCTATTCATTAATACATTTTTTATTTAGATACTTTCAGAATAAAATATCTAAATTGGATCATAATGTCTTCTTCCTATTTCCTCGAAACAAAAACTCCGTAATAAATAATGCCGTATGTCATTTCTCAGCACGTATGAAATTTATAACTCGTGGAGCGATTTCGAAGGGCAATTTATTTGTAATGGCCCATTTGATAGATACAAGAAATAGTAGGGAAAAAAGTGTGTAATGTTTGAAATTATATAATTTTTATTGATAAACTACCTGTTATTGCTACTAAAGCTACATATTTTCAAAAAATAAAAGTTATAAGACATTAACTCGTTTTAATTTTTAAAAATAATGTAGAGTAATAGTGACAGATAAGATTTTCGTTCTCAATATTGCATACAATCAATAAGACAATAAATACGCATGCGATATTGTCATGATTGAGTAAATAAAGAAAAAATATAACCGGAAACTTACTTAAATATAAACAAAAAATCCACAACACGCCCCTACACATACATCACGATTCGGGAGCAAGAGTCACCACACCGATTTGTGACTTAATCACTTTATTGGCGGCAAGGGAGCGCGCTTATCAGAAAGAAAACGATACCGCTGATATATGAGTAAACAAGCTTGCACTTTTCCTCGACTTTTGGCGGTCACAGAGGCCATAAAGTCGACGGCGAAGTTTGTATTGCGCTCGTGGGGAGCCTCGAGTGCTTTTTGAACGTTGTTTTTTAGTTGAAACCGATTTAAAAATCGTAATTTACTTGCCTCGTCAGTGTTGACGTCGCTGCAGTCCCGCGCATCTGTAAAAAAGAGTGTAAAATGTATAATAATGTAAAAAAATCGAATATTATTAGAGTTATTTTTTTATTATAACTTAATAAAAATAAATCAGCTTCACGCTATATCCCGCACACTACAGGGTAGGCAGAGGGAACCTGTAAAGACACTCCGTTTCCACTTTCCCCCACTTTCTGCAGAATTCTGGAGGCATTCCGTAATGAGAGGCAGAACTCAACGCCGCGCTTTGCCTCGACACCAGAGCGAAGAAATGGA
>DWAN01002839.1:0-14393 GCA_018230445.1 Heliconius hewitsoni | reverse complement strand
GACACCACCAGTACCAGGATGATCCTATTCTAGGCCGGGATCACACGGCACAAACTTACTGCATCTTAGTAATTACGCAGATACGACTTACGAGTATGTTATTGTAGAGAATATGTAACAAGAGAAAAAGATATACCAGAAGTAAAAGTCAATTCATCTCCAAATATGTAGGCATTTTTCCCGAAAATAGGGTTTCCTTCCACAAGCAAAGGTTGTGGCTGAGAGGAGTGTGGTGGAGGTCGTACTGAACACAAAAATGTTCGTGCAGTACATGGCCCTTCGAGACTACTATATAACTTATATAAGCTTCTCAATGGTACGAACATACCATAATTTTCAACAAGTTTGCCTAAAATATAGGAATGATTACTACTAGTATATATTTTAAGAATAGGAAGGTTTCACTCGCTAATCCCCGCTAGCCTTGCTCGATGCAATATTAAAACGCTAAAAAAATAAACTTTTGAAAAGACTATGTATTTAAAAAAATATCTTAACAATTTTTTTAGGATACTTTGTTTGGCTACTCATAAGGAAAGTTGTATAATATACATATACATAGACGAGAAAGTTGAGAACTATAGAACGTTTAAAAAAAAGCTACAGAGCTTTTAAGACGTTCTGTAGCTTTTTAGTCTATTTAGCCAAATAGGCAGATATGTAAGTGTATAAAGCTTTACTGAACTAGTCGTATCAAAGAAGCCATTGAGCGTCCAACCAATACTTAGAAGTATTAGCAAGGGATCTGGTACTGGGCAAAGCCAACTGACGCCATGTTGCAGACTGTTTGTCCTAACACATTGCATGTGCCTAGGGCAAACACTCCAGCTAGGTTAGTCCAACTTCAAGGAAGAGATTCACGCCGAATCCAGGGCGTTCAAGACGCAAGTTTTGTACTATTGTATGTTGCCAGTGACGACATACGGGTGCGAAACGCGGCTACTAATATTATAAATATTAGTAATTTATTTTTTACTTTACATTGTTGTTACCTTTTTTACGACCTGTTCCAGGTAAAATATCTTTTTCCATAAATACTCTAAATGCATTCGCTAACATAGTATCTGGTTTCACATCCGGTAACTGTCTCTTTGCATATAATTTGCTAGCAACTGAAATTAAGCTATGCTGAAATTGCCAAAAGTAAATTTTATCAAATGGATTATGAGGATTTTTCGATAACCATTCCGGGTTTTCATGAAATAGATTGTCAATTTCAACAAGAGTTAACCCTTTATCATGTAAATTGCAGTCATAATATAATTGCCATAAATATAAACGAATAAGAATTGGATTGAAATGGATTTCTTGCTTGTTACATATCGTAGCATATTGATAGTAAATACTTTTTAATCTTGATTCGTAGCACCTTAAAGATTTACTCAATGAACAGATCTCAAAGTTTATCAAATCTTCAAAATTTATCTGTATAGTGTATTCGTCAATCTTCTTTTGAGGAATATTTAGGTGTTTATTGTTTTCTATAAATTCACTGACAATTTTGTCCCTTATTTCAGATTGTTTATCGATATTCTTTATCACTTTCTGAACGTGGTAGAGAAGGCCAACAGAGTTGTCACAAATATCGAACGTGAAAGGCTCAGCTAATTTATTACTACCATTATCTCCTTTGTCCAATGAACTCATATTGTCATTAACAAACAAGTACTTGTGTTGTAATATGCGACCACTGTTAGTTACAAATTTTCCCATACCATGTTTTTTATTCTTTAGAAATTCTCCTTTGTAAAAAGAACCAAGACCAAAACCTAGATTTAGGACTCCAAATCCGTTACGTTTGCCCCTATGCCAAAATCCACGATACGCGCAAATAGAAGGGCACGACATTGAAGTATTATAGCACATGTCCCAAATATAAATACCATATCCTGACATCACGCCAGTTCTCCATTCACCTCTGTAAAACTTTGCGTTAAAAGTTATAGTTACGTTAAATTTCATTTTATGGTATATTTTCAGATAGATTATATTCTTTTTAGTAACTCACATCATGATTTGGCCATATCATCAAACCTTTTCCTTCCCTAACATAATTATCCCATTCACCTTTATAACCGCTTGACTTGCAATATTCGCGAGAACCGAAACCATGCCGTACGTTCTTTAAACAACAATTACAAAATGGTAAAACAACAATCAATATATAATAAATTATTTACATGTTTTTCATAATATCTGTATATAAGTACATTCTTACATGAGCCCATTCTCCTTCATAACAATTTTTAAACGTTCCGTCATAGTAAATGACACCTTCATCATGTTTAGTACCATAATGCCAACCTCCGTAGTATGATCTCTGTATCCGTGAATCGACATATAATCCATTGCCATGCCGAAGATTTCCCAGAAAATCCCCTTCGTACCACGTGTCATTTTTCCATTGAATAATTCCCTTTCCATTTATTTCGTTTTCTTTAAAAGATCCCTATTAGGTAGTAGTAGATATCTTTAAGTTGAAATTCTTTCTATTTTTCCATTAAGTTGACTTGATAATAGAAAAAAAATTAAATGGTTATTTAAATATTAATAAAATTTACAAAAAAAAATGATCACTAGATTTCCTTTCCCACAGATAAGTACTTAAGAAAAAAGTTAAGTACCTAGTAACTTAAACATATATAAAAAGATTACTAAATAAACTGTTCCGTCTGCCCATTGATATCGGCCTTCTCCATGCATACATTTCATAGAAATGATTCCTTCATATAAATTCCCATTGCGGAAACGAATTGTAGCTTTTTCGTCTGGAGCTGACCACCAACAAATTTGCAGTAAGTCGTTCTGTAACATGTCAAAACAAAAGTCTAACGAGATAAAAAAAATTGTAAAATGTTGGGTTATTTAGTTCTTCAAGCAATATTACTGCCAAGGTTACGTGTTGAATTCACCACAAGTACTCTAAGCACTCTATAAATTAAAATTAAAATATTTAACATTAATTAAATGCATTAAATTTATCAAATTAGAAATCAGTTCGGACTCCAGACTAAACAGCCGAGCAAAAAAGATTTCTATAAATTACGCATTTTTTTAGAAAACAATGAGAATACAGAGGAAAGTGGAAACTATAAAATATACAAAACGACAGTGGGCTTATATAAATCACTTATTTAGAAAAGTGTGGATTAACACTTTAAAATTGTTTAAAAATATATAAATCACCCCATAGACATGGCAACAGCATAAATAAGTTGTAACTAGCGTAAGTATAGGAATTTTTACGTAGCCATATGTACTTGGCTCAGTGTTCAGAACGTAATTTCTCATTACCTGCGTATTATCACTTGATTCCATTTTTGATTGACTCTTTTTAGGTTTAGATTGTTTACCTGTAATTAATCAATTTGTGAAATATTTATTCGATCGAACTTCATTTTTTTTAAATATATTTTTTAGTTAGACCTATAGATTTCTTCTTCTTGTTAATGCCTATAAGCTCACTGGTCGTTTTGGATACCTCTAAGGTAGTAGCTTCAGTATGACCTCTTTGAATCACTTCCCAGGACTCTATAATGTTGTCAAGCATTGATTCGAATAATGAAATAATAATTTCCTTTCTCACAGAACCTTTTGGCCGGTACCCTATAGAAACATCGGATTCACTTATGAAATGAGTCGTGGACTGTTCGCGTACAGTGCGCGCCGATTCAAAGTCACTTCTTACGGTAACGCCACTCAAAATCAAAGAACTATCGCGACGCGATGTAGTTTTCTGGGAATCAACGTAATACATGTTTATCAAATAATTGTACAAAATTTTAAATGCAGCTAGCTAGATTAATTAATTTGCTTATTGCTTCTAGGCGCACGTAGCATTTATGGGGCCGTAGATTTAAGGATACGCATATATTTACTAAACCAAAATAAGATTAGGCATATGAATTTATCATTAGCTTTTAATGCATAATTGTAGCACTCCTGCCATCGAGTTAAACAATAAAAGAAAAATAAATAGACAATTATCAAAAAAGGCCGAATAGGTACCATGGAAAAATGATAAATGTGTAATTTTTAGGATCTTACCTCAAAAGAAATAAACATTTGACAAAATTTTGTACGTCTCAAAACGTTTTAATTTTGTACGTCTCAAAATGTTTTTTGTCAATATTACGTGGAGGTATCAAGCCAAAATTAATTCCCATTTCTAACGTATACAGTCCGTTCGGACACAGAAAACATTAAAATTCCAAGTCAACGCAATGAAAAGATATGAGCGTTTAGGTATAAGTTTTGCCGCATTTTATATAAAAATTGTCGCGTAATCAAAACCTACTTAAAGAATACCAAAGCATATACATTATAAAATTTGACAAGAAGGGACAATATAATAAATTAATAATATAAATCAAGGAAAAAATACATAAAATTCAATTTTATATGTACCTATATTACGAAAAAACCTACGTATTACAAATTTGTATTTGTAGTTTATTTCATACAAAGGTTGACAAACTTTTATAAGTTTCTACTACTACCAGTTGACATACAATATTGAAATTGGTGCGGAATCCACCGTGGGCTTATCTGACTCGCAATTAATCGATTTCAGGGTTCCGTATTTTTTAAGTAAAAAAGGAACCCTTATAAGATCACTCTGTTGTCCGTCTGTCTGTCTGTCAAGACCCTTTATTCAAATTCAAAATATAAACCGTAACCTTAGATCTACGGCCCCATGATTTCATGATAAAAACATATTTCTATATTTACTTAGAAAAAAGATATGGTCGTTTACATCGCAAAAGACGCGTCTTTCGAGACTATAAAGGGCCCCGATAGCGTAACAAAAAACGAGATAGGCTTTCGCGTCGCGCGTCATCTCACGAAACTCAAAAAAGAGAATAGCAGAATCGTTACCTTTAAAATTGAGATACTTGAAGAAGTTGAGCACTATTACGAACGAAATCAGGGAAACCAGGCGACTCCAGACAAAGAACCGATGGCCATTGGAGTAGACGAGTCAAATTGGCAAGCGTAGCGTTGGACGCTCAGTCCCAGCTTGATGGATCGACGACCTGAAAGGTTGCTGACTTCGACTAGATGCGGAAGGCAGAGGATCGGGAGCTCTATGTCCAGCAGTGAACCCGAATTAAGTTAATTGGATTGATTGGTTGATCAAATGAAAGGGCTCTGGCTAAGCTAAGACTGAATTTCAGAAAAAGTTCGAGATTTCCCATTTTTGAACGGAACCCTCGGTGGGCGAGCCTGACTCGCGCTTGAATGTTTTTATTACTTTATATCTAGCTAATTTTAAATAAATAAAAAACTATTTTTATTTTTTAGATATACCTACCTAAATACTCAAATAAAACGAATATTTAATAAATAAATTATTTATTGGCATATTTCTAGACCTAAATAACAATTAACGATTAGGCGTAGTTCTATATATAGTATTGTAATAAATTAAGAATATAAAATATTTGACACTTGTCAAATAAGTACTTTTGATATGGATTGGGTTAAAAGAAACTCTAAGCATGTACCTAGTTATAAGTTTAATTATCACAATAGAAAAAAAATATCAGGTTGGTTATATAAGCATGTTTAGGAGGAATTTAATTGTAAACCATTATTACATTATTTGATAATGAAAAGCAGAGTAAAGAAAACAATATATTTAAAAGTATAGACGGTACATAACATAGATTATATAACAATAAATTAGGTTATTTTGGAAACCCAATATATACCCAATATTTTTCAAGCTCAAACCACACAAACTATTATACTCGACGAAACGTGTTATGATGTTTCGGATGTGTATTTTAGATGACTTAGGGCCGCTACATTATTTGGGGAGGGCACCACCAAACATGAAGAAATACAGATGAACGCTCCGCTAAATCTGATTTACTACGCCAGTGATTATAACGATTGAATTACAAGATAGACTACGCAAAGTGAAGCTTTTGTCCGCATACTAAATATTATGCACGCGACTGTTTCACGCGTGCTTTTTCCCAAACATCACAACTCGTTGCGCAGACTATAATTATCAATAATATAAATGCATAATCTGTAGGCATTTTCTTTTTGTAAGACATACTTAACTAATCTTAAAAAAGTTTTCGTTGTCTATTTAGGATTGAAATTAGAAATGATAAATTAACTAAAAATAAAATTAAAAATTTATAATTTGAAAAAAAAAAGGTATCTATTTTATTGTGAATATTTATTGTTCCAGATTGTAATTGCATTCCTAATAAGAAACAGATATGTATTAACCATTTGCTTTACAGTTCTTATGCATTAACATAAACAAAACATAAAACATTTACTCAAATTGATTTATAAATTTCAAAGTTTAAACATTGTTTGAACTTAACTTATCGAATCTTCAAAAAATATAGTAGCTATATAAGATAAGTTGCGTCTTACATTAGTATATTAACAACATCTACCAATCTATTGTATAATTATAACCTTTGCTTACTACCAAGTAAATTGGTCGATGAATCGTTTCACATTTTAAGCGTAATCAGTTTAAGCTGAAACGACCAGAGTGTATTCGCTTCTTTGCATTAACAACATGGTATTTGGATAATGACGGCTTTTTTGAATCAACTGACGAATATATGCAAATTTACTATATAACATGAAAGTAACAACATTAGACTTGCCGCTAGAAAAAGTTTTAGGTCTCAAGTCAATTGAGCTATATGTTAAAATACCGTCGAAAATCGGAAATTTAAGGTTAACAATTATTGATATTGATCGTTTTAATTGTTCATACGCCAAAACGATTAACATGATGAAAGTGAAATCAATATTAAGTTCTTTTATTTGCTTACATATCTTTTGTTTTTAGAAATATAAGGTGTTTCGCAAAGAAGCTAATCTTTCATGTCATAATATCCTATACACTAAGTCCTACCTTCTATCTTTGGCATAGTTAATGAGCAATCGAATTGCTGTGTATCACTTAGTTTATATAATTACATGAATTTAAAATTAAAATATATTAAAAAAATATTTAAAACTGATTTTTTATCATTTACGTAAGTCTAAATTACTAGACTATGAAAGAGCCAACGTCTAAACATTCACTATTAATTGATAAGCTACTTAATTCACTAATAAGACTAGAATAAATAACTATAGAATTAAAAACGTCCATTTCAGAGCTAGCAATGTGAATCTTCACCATTATTTTCTATCAATACTAAAACATACTTAGTTACTTGTTCCCAGTTCTCATTAACTTTTATTTAGCAGTATATGCAGGCACTTTTACTTATCACTTCACGCTATATCTGCCGCGTACAGCATGGTAGGCAGAGGGAACCTAGTATAAAGACAATCAGTTCCTCACCTTCCGCCTAATTTTCGAGACATTGCGTGTTGAGTGGCGAGACTCAACGCCGCGTTTTGTCTTGTTACCAGAGCCAGAAAATGATTATAATTCATTCTCCCGAGTGAGAATCGAACCCATAACCGTCACGTTTATAGGCAGACGCTGTACCTACCTAAGTTAAAGTTTCGTCAATAATAATTCATGATTTAAAAAAACATTAAAGTATATTAAAATGCATATTCAATTATTTTAGTACAAAATGTATATAGTATTTGTAATCTTGACTCGTTATTTAATTTAAAATACAAAAATATATTTTGAATTATTCAATTGAAAATGAGTAATCTATGTTTATATATAACAAAGAAATTTTTACATACGAATAGTTTTACCCGTGTATGTTAGCATGTGACCCTTGTATGTGATTTAAAATAGACACTTTATCTACAACTTTTTTATTTATATCTTACTGATCATGGCATTTTTGCAAGAAATACATATCCTCGTTTGTATGTCGTCCATAGAAGCAAAGATGTTCGCAGTTGCTATGGAGATACTGCATACTACATTGAAAGTTCTAATACCAGCTTTTCAAGTAAAAGTCTAAGAACCTTCATTACCTTACTTACCATATAAATCACATAAACAGACAGGACAGAATGTGAATTCTCTAAGACTAGTGATCAACATCTTATCATCATATACAAGAGATGCCAATCGTCTTTACATCTCATAATTTTGTAAATTCCTTGGATACATCAGGTATTAGCTCCTAGTCCGGGAATTTAATTAGATAATACCAAGTTATTGAAAACTCATGTATCATTCTTACTTTTCTTTATTACGAGAGTGAGATATTACGAGTGAAAACTAAGATTCATTTGACCTGGCACTAAATGCCACGATCTAGTTGCTTTTGCTTGCCTTTTTTTTATATAAGTGCATTCTAATTTTTAACGGAATTATGGTGCAAAACGAGTAAAGTCAGTTATCTTTATTTGCCCTACACTATAACCTGCAAGGTAGACAGAGAGAGGGAAATTTGGTGGAGACACTTTTTTGCCAACCAGCCTCCAATTTCAGAGAAACCACTCACCGCCACCGCCACTAAATCGTTATTCTATTAAAAACAATGGTTGACAACCCTGATTTTGACACCTCACTAGACATTTAACGTCACTAGCACTACATCCAAGCACTGGCCCGCAGGTTGTCCACGATGCTGGCGCGGCGCCGGCACACGCGCACGCAGGGCTCGAGGCCGAGGCGGCGCCAGGGTCACGAGTCGTGCAGCAGGCGCTGGTAGTGCGGGAACACCTCGTACGGCGGCACGTGCAGCCCGAACTCGAGCGCGACTAGCACGGCAAACTCGAACTTGATCAAATCCTTCTTGTTCACTCTGAATGTTGTTTCTATGCGCTGGAATTAACGTTCAATATTATAATGTAAAAATGAGTTTTTTATTTTGTTTCAAGAATCACTGAATCTTTTTCATTTAAAATATAACAATGTCACAATGGTTATTTGTTTAAGTGTAACATGAAACATAAAATGGTACTTATATATTTTGTGAACTTATATACATGATATTAGTTAAGCGCAATGTGTGTACAGTTTGCTACAAAATTCTAAGCGAGACAATGAAAAAAAAATGATCGTATTTATTTTAGAATTATTTTTAATCAAATATGTAAAAGGCAAAAACAAAGCAATTAAAGTATATTTCTTTTTAGCTTCACGTATCTCCTGCTTTTATTAGGGTGTGTAGAGAGAACTTAGTGGCGGAACCAAATAAAAAACAATCGTGCAATATAGACATTTACGACTACTGTGTTGATAGAATATGTTAGTAGTACACATTGATTTTTACCTCTATAAGTGATTTCAGCATTTCACCTTTAACATCATTTAGCTTTGCCGACAGCAACAAGCAAGCTCCAGCACAAAGCTTTCTGTTATCTTTATTGATTAGATTTGCAAGTATTAATTTTTCAAAGTAAACATATGCCTGGGCTACTGACAGCAAATCTATACCGCCACTATCGTGTTTGGCTATTTTTCTCATTTCTTTCTTAATACTGAAAGTAAGTATATTAACTTATTTTAATATGTAAATAAAAGTAAAATTATGGTTATTTTTATTTTTATCAATTACGGAAATAAATTATATGTGAAAAACGTCTCTATATGTTTGGAGACAACAACATCTATAAAATTCTACATCCCAAGTAAGTGGAAGAAACAAAAGAGCAAAATAATTAATAATAAAAATATTTATCATAAGAAATATTTAAAGAAGACATATAAACATTTTATAGTCTGAAGCAATCCATGAGTGCGGTAAGAGTTGTATGATGCTCAATTCTTTATATATTAAATAAAATTGTTTCATATCTTTAGTGCGGAATTCAAATTAGAAAATGTTAAAAAATATATTTATTGTACCTCCTAAGTTTACTTAATGTTAACTTTATATGTGGAAACTTCTCTCTGAACTTATCATTAAGCTCTTTTTTCAAATCTTGTGGTCTCACATAATCAATAATGGACGTCATGTATGAAGTGAATGTGAGAAGTGTTCTGTGCTTCCCAGCAATTAGTTCAGGATCATCAAGGACATTTGGGCAATAATGAACCTGTAATATAATAAGTATAGAATGTAATTAATTATTTTAGTCTATTCATTTATATTCATCTAAAAAAGGTCTTTAACGATAATTATATGACTTAGATAGTGATAACATTAATGTAAATATATGTATAACTTTACTGTTATCATGTATTCAATACAATCAGTTTTATACTAATAAAATCCTTAGAACCAATTTAATATATAATAAATTCTTGTAAAAAAAACAGTAAATATAGCAAGAAATATATGTATCATAAACATATAGTTTTTAAATATAACTCACATATTTTTGAGATATTATTGCTCCTTCATCCCAATCAAAAGTTTTATTTTCAATAGATGAATGTGGAGGAGATGATGCAATTGTAGACCGTTGTGATGATTCATAGGAAAAGCACCTAGACCATATTATCATTAAATTAAGATCAAAAATATATAACTATGATTCACATGCAATTAACACCTTACTGAAGCTGTATTGATTGAATAGCATGCATTAAATTCAATACATTACTTCTCATGTGAATATCTTCATGCTTTTAATTTGTGTGACATCCCCACCAATACTAATATTAAAAATGCTAAATTAACAGCATGAGTTAGTGGTAGCTGGCTATATAAGCTTCTCAATTTTTTTACACTATGTAACTAAAAATATTCTTATTTTCAGATACAACCAAACTTATAGTAGATATTATATAATAATGCAAATAGCATTATTGAAAATGTCATGTTAATTTTAATGTTATTTATATTACCTTGAATATACCTTGTAATAGCAATCAATAAATTACTATAGGATTGCAAAACTTTGTAACAAATAGAAATTGATGAAATTAATAAAAAAGTTAAAATTATATTTATTTAAAAAAAAATTGTACAACTGTTTTAAGAAACCTTATAATAAAATAACCAGTATTCTACATACACTTTGTGTATAATCTAAAATATACTATGGCTATGATGGTAAATCAGATTAGCATTAGTATAACTAAATAGCTTAGCATTACAAAATATTTTTTTTATTATTTTTACCATTTTTTATCCTTGCGTCTCGTCAATAACTTAGTCCTGAAATTTAAATGTTAGTGATGGCATGAGAGATGACATGTAGTAATCAATTATGGTAAAGATGTATGTGATGTTCAATGATCTTAACTATTTTAAATCTTAATTCAATTTATTGTTGCCTATAGATATTAATAAAGTATGGTAACATGAGTACTTCGCATACTGTTGACATATTTCAACTTGAAAACAAACAACCAAACACAAAAAAAAATGAATGTGAAAGATATTACACATGCACAGTTGTTATATTTGATAATGAAACATCAAATTGTAATATAATGAAATTTACAGGATACCTTGCAATGACATGGGGATGGCGATTTAAAATTTTCCATGTAGCTTTATCAGTAAAATCTCCTTCATACATCTTTTTATATTGTTCCCTGGTACAAATTCTTGATGGTACAAGTAATTTAGAATAGGAAATGTCTTGTCCATGTTCCTCTCTCTCCAAGCCCAGAAGGTCAAATGGATCTAGACCATTGTCTGTGATAGATGACAATGGTCTAGGACCAGACGTATTGCGTCTGCGCACACCTTCTTTCCGTAAATCAGCCCTATCAACAAATTTACATATTATAATAATCAATTGAGGTCAGTCATGGTGCAGGGGCTTTCTATTGTAAACATGGCAGGTAGTGGGTTTGATTCCTACTCAATAAAATGAAATATTTAATATTTCCATTTAAATGCTCAAATAACGCAGCAAAACGTGGGATTGAGTCCTGCCACTCAATATGCAATACATCCAGAATGGCAGAAAGTGTGAAAAGAAGTGTCTGGAAGTGGTTCCCTTTGCCTACCTTAAAAAATCTATAGTATATATAAGTAAATAAATTCAACTTACCGAACACCTTTTATTGTTTTTGAATATGGTATAGTACTGAATAAAACACACGGAACACCTTGTGCTGGAGCAAATACTAGTCTTTCATCTTTAAATGATACACCTTTTGCAGACTTTATTAATCTTAATTCTTTGTTATAAGGATGATTTTCCAGAATGCATGTACTGCTTGTTCTAAAGCGGCCTACAATAAATAAGACATAGTTGTGTCAGGTTACTATATAGTAGACATTATACAAATTGAAGATTTGATCATTACCAAAGTTTAAACTTTCTGAACTGCTTTTATCATCTTGTGTAATACCACTTATTTTCTTAGGTCTTATTGATGAAAGTCTATCTTTAAATAAATCTGTATTACCAGAAGAGCATCTGTAATATAATAAAAGGATGTTAATATTTTTTTATATTGTTATCCACTTTTTATTGTTTCATACTAATATTTACCTCTCTCTAATGTTACTGTTAGAAGTTCCCTTAACAGGAGTTATTGCAACTTGTTCAGAATCAGAACTTAAAGAAAGATTGTCTCCACCGCTTTTTTGGATTGGGCTAGTAGTTTGGGGTAATTTAGAGCGATCACGAATACTGTTACGCAAAATATCTTTATGATTATTATTCTGAATATCTTTAGCTTTTGTTTCACAGTCACATTTTTCTGATTTTGTCGTTTTTTTATCGATTATCTGGCACAACTCAGTATCCTTAAATGATCCGTCTAGAGAAATGTTAGACAAGAAAGTTACGGCTGCAAGTCTTCTACGAGCTTTCTCGTATTTATTACGATTATATGACATGATGACCATGTAAATAAACTGACTGTTACAAATTACAATACTGATTTGTTATTACACAATCAGCTGCGGTCTACGCTATTGAATGCAGTGATAAACTGACAATGACAAGACATACTGACACTGATAGACGTATGAAATATGAATATGACATTTTCACATTTATACACATACATCTTTGGTACATTCCAATAGGCATATTAAAAAAATACAAATAAATTACCGTATCGTGAAGATTTCTTATATTATCACTTACTTAACGATTAAAATTATGATATATAACGGCTATAGCTACAATAAAACATTGCGTGAAAGTCAATAAATTATTTTTTATTATTTTCATTATTATCTATATTAAATAAAAACAAAATGTAAATAAAACTAGCAAACGTCAACGTCGAAGTCAAGAAATGACAATTGACAATTGAAGCTATCCTGTCTCCTCTGTACCTACCTACTTGCTGTTAGTGTTGTTGAAACATAAATATTGTTTAAATGCAAAGCGTTTTAAACGCTTTTGTATTTTAAATTGTTGTTACCGAGGCATGTATGGAGTCTAATGCACCTAATTCCTCCAACTCTTCTAGAGCGACGAGATTCATGATGGAAGGAGTTGGAGCAAGAGTTATAAGGGGCCCTGATTGGAAATGGGGTAAACAGGTACATTTTATATTTTATTAAAAATATTATACATAAATTTTGTTATACGTAATACGCAATACGGAAGAGAAAAAAAGAAATATAAATAACAATTTATACTTCTTTTTTTCTCTTCCTTGACCTGTTACACAGGATCGGCTTGCTTATCATGATCCTTATCATGCTGCTCTATGTAGTTCGTTGGCTTCTATTTAATGGCCAAGTTTATTTGTCTTTTTAACCATTTGCCAACCTGGTAGATTGAGATATACCTACTGTCTAATCCTCTGTTTTGTAGTCAGTAAGGATTTGTTACTGATATGGCAAAAATGGTCACCATATCAGTAACAAATCTTTACGGTATGTAAGTCCCGTATGAGACATGATTCTGATAATTTTTCAGTTAAATAAGTATTTTTAAAGCTACCTCTGATGTAGTCATTGTATACTCTATCTTAAGGGGAAAATTCTCCTGGCATCTGACATATGCATATCAGTAGTGTGCAGCTTCTGTTGGTCCCTTCTCTTTAACTGCCTGTACTTTGTTGCCGTATAGTATCATCATCATCAATATCATTTTTTGTTGTATATTTTCTGCTTCTGGTAATTAGTCAATATTTCCCCTCAACCCTTCACCAGCAACTCAGTTGGCAATGAGCATTCCGTATATGGCGCACCCAGGGGATGCATACTTTAGGGGTAAGGTATTATATGCCTTATAATATATTTTTTAAACATTTCAGGATGGTGGAGAGGGCCATGTTGGGACAGTGAGAAATTTTGAATCTCCAGAAGAAGTTGTTGTGGTTTGGGATAATGGAACTGCTGCAAATTACAGATGCTCAGGAGCATATGATTTGCGAATTTTGGATAGCGCACCAACTGGAGTCAAACATGAGGGTACTATGTGTGACACATGTCGTCAACAGCCAATATTTGGTGAGTTTTTTTTGAGAGTAGTAATTAGTAATTTCTATGTTATAATCTATACTTATAATAAATCTGTAGAAAAGTCGTTTCTGTACATTTAAAATATAAAAAAAAAATTAGCCAGGGTATTAAAGGATAACTAACAGAATCCATTTCCAACAT
>DWAN01002838.1:0-14394 GCA_018230445.1 Heliconius hewitsoni | reverse complement strand
GGGTTTGTTTATTTTCTTTTTAGTTTTATGCAGTCGGGGTTTTTGTTTTTACAAATATTATCTAATTTATCTATTAGAGCACCTACAGGAAGGAAAGGCTATATTTTCGAATAATATTTATGTGTAAAGCTGTGCTTAAAATATCCAATAAATTCGTGTTAAAAACATTAACGATAAACAGACCAACAAAATACCATGCCGTTAACGACGGCAATCAAATTAATTTAAAAACTTAATTTTCATTCCCCTATGAACATAAACCAAAAATTTACTAAGACAAAATCGCATATAAAAGCCAGTTTTAAATACAGACAAAGTAACTGGTAGTATTTACCTTTTATGTAATAAATTTTACCTGAAAATAACAGGTAATTTGATTAGGTAAACATATACAGAATTTTTACTCAGTAGCGTCAATCAATGAATATTTATTAATGGGTTCGATTAACACTATAGGGAAAAAAGTATTTCTATTTCCTGAGTCGGCTAAAAAACGCAGCGTTTAGTCCCACTATTCAACACGTAAAATGGCGAAAACTGAGCGGGAATTAGGAAATGGAGTGTCTTAACATTACGTTGCCTGTGCCTACCCTAAATCTGTTATGTAGCTAAGCTAAAAATAAATTCGTTTCTTTTAACCTAATCCATAACAAAACAATTTACAATTTTTTATGCAAAATGAGGAAATTTTATGGGGAAAGCAACCGCTAAACAAAAGTTAAATAATCGTTAAAAACTTATACGGCCAGTGGGAAGCGTCTGAGTGTCTCGACACTAGGTTCTCTCTGCCTGCTCTGCTGTGTGCGGGCTAAAGCGTGAAGCTGATTTAATTTTTAATTTAGCTAGTTTTAAATTGTAGAAGCCCTGCAGTAAACAAATGATTGGTTCAATCCAGTACTGACTACTTAGTAAACCATGTAATTTCCACTCCAATAAACGTTACATCATGTTACCTAATGCTCAACTTCCTCAAACCAGAATGTAGGTTGCGTGGGTCGGAGCGAGATAGCTCCTAAATCTATGACATGTAAGTATGACACCTTCTAGGTGGCAGAAGCGTGTGACTGTAAGCAGGTGGGTCGCGGGTTCGTTTCCTATTCGGGGAAGGGAAAATGAGTGTCTTAACACTCCTTTCCTACCCTACCTCTGCCTACTCTGCTATATGCGGAAATAAATGTATATGTGCATTAATAAAAATTATGAATGATTTTTTCTGTATGACGTAGCTATACGTAGCGTGAACCAAACCTCCTCTTGACTCTAGAAAAAAATTCCAAGCGCTTTGACCTAATAAGTTTTTATCAAGGTAAGTCGCTTGTTATTTATTACTTATTACTTAAAAAAGAAATCAGCTTTCAAGTCCCGCAACGTTAAAATTTTTACATACGTTTTCTGAATACTTTTTCTATCCAAAGTGTAAAATAAAACTATTTAGCTTCACGCTGTATCCCGCACACAGCAGTGTAGGCAGAGGGGAGCCTGAAAACCTAGAGTTAAGACACCTAAATAGAGTGGCGAAACTCAACGCCACGCTTACGCGAGGAAATTGATAAAATATATCATATCCTCAAATGGGAATCGAATTCAGAACCTGTAGCGAATATTAGTAGCACACCTATTGTGTCATGACTCGCCTGAGTAACAATAACAGTTTAAAAATATAAACATTGCTTGAATTTTCAGCTTCTTTTGTCTTTTTATTTGAGGCTATTGTCACGGTGGTCCCCATTTGAACCGCCATTACAACAGCTCAAAATGATCACTTCTAGAATGTTCCATTTACAAAAAGTTCTTATATTATTTATCTTTTATGTGAATGTGTACTGTAATTTTATTGTCTGACACTTGTCTCAGTAATTGTTCTCTCGGTGAATTGCCTCCATGGGAGTGGATGGAGGAAGTGCTTACTGCCTTTTTGTCGTGACGTACCTCCATTGTACTTCCGTGTTTGCCTTATATAACTTAATTGTTACCTTCACGCATCTGCCGCGTATAGCCGAGTAGGTAGAGAGAACTCAGTGTGATGAAACCTTTTTTTTTTGAGCTTCGCGGTGTATCCCGCACATAGGATACGCAGCGGGAACCAAGCAACCTCGTCTTAGACACTCCTATTTCCATAGAAATACCTCACTTTCTACCCAATTGTTAGACATTGTGTGTTGAGTGGCGGAACTCAACGTCGCGCTTTGCCTCGTTACCAGAGCGAGGAAAATTATATATTAAATATTTCATTTCCCTAAAACTCATAGCCTGTAGCGTACAGTCGCAGTCTCGTGCCCCTGCGTCACGACCGGCCTCCTTGAAACTCTATGTGACTTTGTAGGCAGGGGGAACTCCGTTTCCTCACTATTCCTCCAATTTTCTAGACATTGCCTTTTGAGTGTCGGAACTCAACAGCTCTATGTTGTTATTAGAAAGAGAAAATGAAAATAATTCATTCCCCTTAGTAAAAATGGAACCTACGCGCTGTGCCACGAGGGCCTCGACACATTCCTACACTCTTTCATATGTATCGAACCCTCCTTGTATCATCTAAACAAAAAATGAACATTATTTAAATAAAACCATTCCTCCAAGGGGAGTCAAACTGATAACTATCCCTTTTCCCGCTAAACGCTGTTTGTGTGAAATACCAATATTCCTTTTAAAATTTTAGGAATGCTCTATAGTCTATGGCATTTCTCTTCAGAAACAGTCACACGCATATTCACGCATGGTCGAATATGGGCTGATGTGCGCTGTGGAACGCGAACTAGGCCACGTTTCTATCATTGTTAAATCTTCTTATTTTAAGATATTTTTTAGCTTCACGCTGCATTACACGGGATATCTTAAGATAACACTGTGCGTTGAGTTCTGCCACTCAACACAAAATGTTTCGAAAGGAGAGAAACTGGGTTTCCTCTGCGTACCCTGCGGTATCTGCACATCTACCTACAACAGGGTAGGCAATACCAAAGCTGGGGAAAATATTTCATATAATAAGTTCTTTGATGTCGATATTTAATTAAAATTATAGCTTAATAGTAATTAAAAGGTAAGTATCATACAAAGAACAATCTGCCAATAACCTAACCCTGGATATTACGTCAATGCGTTTATAACAACTGAAAATTCGCAAGACGAACACAACGGATAAATGTATCTATTCATGATTCAATCCCGCGGGAAATCCGGGATAAAAAGTAGGTCTATATGTTATTCTGGGTCTTCAGCTACCTACATACCAAATTTCATAGTAATCGGTTCAGTAGTATTTGCGTGAAAGAGTAACAAACATCCATACATACTCACAAACTTTGGCATTTATAATATTTGTAGGATTTCTTTAAAATAGTTCATAAAAATATTTCATTTCCTTGATGTTGAGGTTTGATTTGAGATTTTTGTTTTGGTTAGAGGAGGTTGAGTAGTAGTTGAATCGACAATTCACTATTTATTAAACTGTTAAAAAACTCGAAAACAACAGTTTCTCAAAGTAATAAATTTAATCTTATACTGTTTTATAATAGCGTTGCTCATTTAGGAAACTCTTGCAGTCAAGTTACATTAGTGGTCTTTGAAAAAGATTTCGTATTCTCCGCGCAAGTAGGTCAAGACGTTGATCTAATATTCAACGACTCTGCAAAACTTTACGACATTCTTATCCTTTTAAATACATTAAAGTAGTTGAGGCCAGCACATGCGTGCGACTGAAGACGCGACAGATTGTGGGTTCAATTCCCACTCGGAGGAATGAAATATTTTCATTTCCTCGCTGTGGTAACACGACAAAGTGCGGCGTTGAGTACTGCCATTTAAAAGATAATGTCTCGAAAAAAGTATCAGTGCCGTGTCACGATGCACGAAGAAGATACTGCGTAAAAGTAAATACCGGACAAGCGCGAGTCGGGCTCCCCTACCGAGGATACCGTAAAAATTAGAGGTCTCGAGGTTTTTCTGAAATCCAAGCTGAGCTTAGCCAGAGCCCTTTTATCTGATACCCCACTTGAACTAGCGGTTTTAATACTAAATCTTATTTAGGGTTTACCCACAAATGAAGTTTTCCCTTAACTAGTACTACCTGTAGATGCTAGCTATCATTTTTCATAATTCTAGGTCAATCGGAAGTGCCCTAATAATTTTGGTTCCCTATAGTGATGAAATACGCATTTTTTTTCGATTTAAGAGGCCAAATCCATTTTTTAAGTAAATGTAGAAATACATGGTTTTTCAGGAAATCAAGGGACCGTATATCTGAGTATAAATGTCAAATGGTTTAAATGTCAACTCGATATCTCCAAGCGTTCCTGAGATAAAGACGCTTGACAGACAGACAGACGGGCAGACAACAAAGTGATCTTATAAGGCTTCCTTTTTTCTTTAAAAGGTACGGAACCCTAAAAAAACTGAAATTTCTAATCAGAAGATCTAATTTTTACAACATTCATAAACGAAAACGTGCAAACCCGGTAATATTTAGCGAGTAAACAAAACACCGAGGCATTCAAGTTCAAGGTGACGCGACGTAGACGCGGACCGTGTTCAGAATAGAAAACAGCGCTGAGTGTGTCGTGGTGGGCTCGTGGCGAAACCGAAAGTAATTGTTATTGCCTGCTATTGTAAAGAATTAGTAATATCAATTGGAAATTGTTATTTCAGTTTTGTTCTTTAATGTAAGTCCTCTATCTTTAGAGGACTTAAAATAAAGAGCGCTGTAGTCAATTTAACGTGACTTCATATATCTCAGATCCAGCAGACGATCAAGAGGTTTCTAACTCAGTTATCTCTTTATGATAACTAGGTTACAAGTTATAAGAAAACAGATGAACAAACAAACATACAGATCAAAATCATAACCCTCCTTTTTGTTACGCCGTATTCGGGCAAAAATTAATGGCAACAAACAAACAAAGTAAATAAAGAAATAAAGCGGAAAATAGTGATTTCTCTTTAGGGTTGCTCTTTTTCTGTTGAATTATAAGATATAATACCATTTCTATTATTAAATAGATGCAACTAGTTCAACGTTATTTAATATGTTGTATAAACAAATCAAATTAGATCAGATCAAATAAATCTTACAAACTGAAATACAAATTAAATCAAAGACCACTTTAATATATGGCCACCGAATGAAGAAAGTAGTCATAATGCTGAGAGTAAAAATGAGAAGAAAGAAAAAATACAAGAAAATTATAAATGAGTTAACTGTCGGTTAATATAGTGGACAAATGGACATACACGTGAAAACATCAAGTCGATGTCATTGCATTAGTCATATCCCGATTTTATCACTGATAAAAAGCAGTGACGGATATAAGACTATAAATTATACCTACGTGTACATCCACTATCTATGATCTTACGTCTCAAAATGGACAAATTGAACATCGACCGTTTTATCACTAAACTATTTGAGTAAGGAAAATGATAGATAATAATATTATTATTGTGTTTAAAAAAAACTTCTCAAAGAATTTCAACAAAAGAAATGTGTGGTAAAGGCAGTAGCAGGGTAGGCAGAGGGAACCTGCGTACCAACTGTTAAGACCCTCCTTTATTAAAGTGGCGAAACTTAACGCCCCCCAGGTTTATTATAAATTAATTTATGAATAATTTCAAATAGCTATAAAAAAATGCAAATGAGCTAATAGATAAAAGAGTTACCTCATTTCCCCTTTACGCAATTGTTGTGACACGCGGTTAGGTAAGTGACATTAGAATAGCTGCAATACCTACTGTTGCAGGCGGCGTGCAGTGGCCTGTGGCGGTCACGACGACTTAGATCATATAATAGCATATCTAGATAGATAGACATGCTAGATGCATTTTTTAAGAGATTTTTCCCGCATTTTGTTAAAAAAAGGGGAAAAAATTGTTAAATCCAGTCGTGGCGCAAGGAAAAAAGCGTCCAAGTGTAAACGGGACAGGTTGTGGGTTCGATTCCCACTCGAAGAAATGAAATATTAAATATTTTAATTTCCTCGCCTTGGTGAGCCTTGATTGAGTGCCTGAACTTAATGCCGCCAAACTAGATAAAGCATGCTGTTATCTATACTTTTATTTTAATGCTAAAGTGTTTCTGTACTTGAACGCGCTAATCTTACGAGCTACTGGTTCCAAATGAAAAAATATTGTTGGTTTTGATTGTCAATCTATCATGAATGCTCAATGTGAGTCGCTGTACCTGCAGCCAGAATTATTTTACGGTACACACGATATTTATTTATTTAAAATTAATCGCGGGCAAAGCCGCTACTAAAAGCTAGTAATAAATACAATAGGTGACAGTGGTATCGCGTGTGAACATTCGCATGAGAAAAATCCATTTTCTAAAGAAAATGCGATCGATATCATGAATATCACTGTTTATGGAAATGCCTATCTACTAAACTATGTCGTAGGTTATCTTCTTTAAGGAATGTTAATCTTTATTTAGCTTGATATTAGCGCTGTATCCTGCTGCATATAGCAGGGTAGGCAGATGGAACCTGTTAGCCTAATATTGAGATACTCGGCTTTCGTGTTTTTTTATCTTTTTTTTTTCTTATATATTTGTTTACAATAAGGTCTCTATCATACCAATGTTAAATAAAACCACAATCGATATATAAAATAGACAAGTTAACTACTTTTAACTACTAACTACATCAGCATTACATTATCATTCATCAGATTACAGACATTATGTTATACAGGGTGTTGATTTAATTGCCCTCACGCAATTGCCACGATGCGATGCGTACTATATTGGGCAACCGAATGTTGTTGAACGTGAAGTGGTCGTTATATCTCATTCAAGCAAATAATTATTTATATTTATTAGCTTCACGCTGTATACTGTCTGTATAGCTGGGTAGGCAGAGGGAACTTCGGAACGTGTGTTAAGATACTCCGTTCCCGTTAAGACACTTCCGGTTCGCACTTTCGGCCGAATTCTCAAAGCATAGTGTGTTGAAATGTAAATATTACATATTTCATTCTCCCATCTAGGAATCGAACGTACAACCGTCGTGTTTATATTCGCACTGTTAATTTCCTGTGCTACGACGGCCTCACTTTGCATATTATACACTCTTTAATTACATGTCATATCTTAATCGATTGTAAATTAACTTTTTTGTAATTTCCTTAAATGAGTGGTAAGTAGAGAATAGAGTCTTCTATTTCTATGCTTTAGCTGCACACCTCGCAATGATGCAGAGATGTATGCACCTATATTAATTAAATAAAAAAAGACTATATTTTCTAATAGATATTATGCTTAACAATAGTTGTATAATATACATTTTTTATACATTTCATAGTAAAAAGATTTTTTTTATATTACAGACTAATCACTATACGTTCTTGTCGTATAAAGACAATCGATTTTTTTTTAAGATAAGCTGGCAATATCTAAATATATTTATGCTAGCATTTACCCGCGGCTTCGCCTGCATTCTCAAAAATGGATACAACAAAGTGTATCCCACATTTATTTGTAACATTTTTCATTACTACTTTGCTACTATTAACCGCAGCGCGATGTAATGCATTATAGCCTGTCTCAATTAATGGACTATCCAATACAAAAATACAAGAGGAGTTCCTGAGATTAGCACATCCCACCTAACCAAACAAGTTTTTAGGTTTATAATACAGATAGAAATAAAGATGTGGATGTAGAAAATAAAAGAACAATTTGGATACAGAATAAATAGATAGTATTGATCAAACATCAATACATCATGACATCACATAAAAAAATACATACATCAGTTTCACTGAGAGATTCTAGGAAGTAAAAGGTATCGGTTTATTCGTATAAGGATATAAAAGCATGATACAAGTTTTTTATAGAACTGTATATAATATGGATCAAAGCTTAAATATGGTTAGCATGAACGTACTAAATATACATAGGAGTTGCATTAAAAAATATAGTAATTAAATAAGCTTCACGCTGTATCCCGCACACAGCAGGGTAGGCAGAGGGAACTTAGTGTTAAGACACTTTCCGACGAATTGTCGAAGGATTGCGTGTTGAGTTGTGGAACTCAACGCCGCGCTTTGCCTCGACACTAGAGTGAATTAATGAAAATATAAATTTAAATAAATATTCCATTTCGTCGAGTGGGGATCGAACTCACAACTAGTCGTGTTTACAGTCACACTTTGTGCCCTGCGTCACAATTGGCCTACATAAAGTAATTGCACAATATTTTAATATATTATGTTTTTATGGAAAGGAAAGGAAAAACGATTTTTATATTTGGGTCAAAGACAAATTTGTGAATAAATACTTTAGATTTTTTTTCAAAAAACAACAAGACTGCTAAGTAATAAGAATCTCATTTAATCATTTTATGACCTGATTAGAAAAAAAAATCATATTGACACGGTTATTAGTAGAAAACGTCGAAAAAAAAAAAGAAAAATCTATAATCGATATAAATCTCTCTATAAAAATGTCTATAAAAACAAAAAACTGAAATAAAAAAATAACTTACCAATTTTAGCGCTGCTGAACACGATGAGTGCGTGCGTGTCGTCCACCCACTTGATCTCGAAACCGGTGTCCTTGTATTCACTGAACAACGACAAGAGATCGTTCGTCTTGAACTCACTGGGGAAATCGTACACTTCCACCACATGACCGAAGGTTTCGTCGTAAGGTCCATTGAACAAGGCCTGACCCCGAGTTTGGTATTGATCGTAATTGTTCTTCGTTTTACTTATGTGCACTTTGCCTACAGTCGAAGTTAACTCCTCTAAAAGAGACGGGTCCAAGCATTCCCCACTCTCATCGAACACAGCATCCCAATCATTCTCTTCTCGTTTCAACGAAACCTTTGCCTCTAATTTGGGTTTCGTCTTTTTGACTTCCGGCTCCTTTTCCTCAACTGTTGCTTCATTTTGGCTTATTTTATTAGGACTAGGGCTCCTTTCTTCTTCAATCGGATCGGATATGACTAATACATCAGAGTCGAAACTCTGTTTTATAATTCTCTTGCTACTCCTATTAATCTCTTGCGAGGCTCGCTTCAGCTCGTTCTGTTCGACATCCTCGTCCTTATTATATAAATAATCATTATCAATAATATTGCTTTGAGTCTCTTGCGCCATGTTCATGTCGCCAGATTCATTCCTCCAGCATTCGTCGTAGTACGCGGGGCTGTAGAACCCTAGTTGACCGTTAGCAAAATAATCTCCTATATAAAAATTCTCGGTTACTTCTACGTCGTTAAAACTACTATCACTATAAGATATTGCACTATCACTATTTGGCACGGAAAGCACAGGCTTGTCGTCGCCGGGCGGCGCTCTGCCGCGCAGGTGCGGCGGCGTGTACACGTTGCAGAAGTGCTTGTCTAGAGAGCGCTTGGGGGTGCCGTGAGCTGATTTATCTTTGGATGCTGGGGACTTGGGGCATTTCGCGTCGGAATTGCTCTTTTTGTTATCTGCGGTTTTGGTTTCTTCCGCGTTCTCGTTCGACCGTAGAGCTCGCGGTACGTAAACGGCGCGGTCTGGCCGCCGAGGTTTAGCGGACCCGGATCTGCAAGAGATACAAAAACATTCAAT
Source organism: Heliconius hewitsoni (assembly GCA_018230445.1). Lineage (NCBI taxonomy): Eukaryota > Metazoa > Arthropoda > Insecta > Lepidoptera > Nymphalidae > Heliconius > Heliconius hewitsoni. The sequence continues at coordinate 4,848 of DWAN01002838.1, read as the reverse complement.
AAACGAATGGCTTCGAGCCGACGCTTACTTAACTGCCTTGCGTAAGCAGAACATCGTTTTATCGTCTAGCGTCGAATGAATTTTGTTATTATTACAGTACAATGGATAACGAGATGTTTGGGCAACGAGTTAAAGACAAGATTATGTAAATAAAGTTGAATACATTCGTTCTTTAACTTTTATGTTCTGGTTTTATAAATATGTGCATTATGACACGTTGTCTGTAGATTTTATAAAGCAGCTTCACGCTATTTCGAGTGAGAATCGAATTTGCAATTATGGTGTTTGCACTCAGCCTCTATACCACTGCACCACGACAGCCTTTATTAACAATTCTTATAAAATATGAATACAGAATCATATTATATTCAGATATCACCACATTATACGAATAGTCGCGTTCCCTTAATGACTGTCTCAACCATTTCCTCTTACATTCATACGGTAATCATCTCTTTAACCGTAATAAATCAGTTCGAACATGCTTACTACTTATTTACTAAATGTTAATAATATAAAGTTTCATACGAGATATTCAAAGTCATTAATGTCATAAAATTTATTACGATATTAATTAAAAGTTATTAATACTTAATATAACATAATGTAAACTACAAACATTTTAAAATATGTATGTGTTACAAAATCTTAAAAATCAATCATCATACATCAGATTAAGAATATCATAAAAACAATTAATTTACAATCAATTTCACGCTGTAAACGCTAACAGCAGAGTAGACAGAGGGAACACAGTGTTAAGACACTCTGTTTCCGACTTCGCCGAATTCTGGAGGCGAAAATAAATAAATGAAGCTATTATTAACAATACAACAGAACAACAGAATATACAAAATTAAAAGCCATGTAAAATATTTTTAGTTCATGCTGCATTCCGCACATAGCAGGGTACATAGAGGAAATTCGGAAACCCTAGTACAACACTCGATTCTTATTAAGAATCATCCTCACTTCCGAACTCTGGAGGCTGATAAGTGACGGAACTCAACACCTCGCGTTATCAAAGCGAATAAATTTAAATATTAAATATTTATCTACCTCCAGTGGGAATTAAACCCACAACCTGTCTCATTTACAGCCTTCACAGTCTACAGGCCTCATATAAAAACTTGCATAATTAAATCAACCAATAAAATAATCGATTTCAAAATTCCGAATGTGACCAAACATCGATTATCTCACGATTGCGATAGCGCCGCTGGGGGACCGCCGGAGCGCACGTAAGTCGTAACAGTAAGGGGGACAAGGTCGCCAAAACTCATAATACCCTCTCACTTGGCACACTTTCGACGATCCGAACATTTTAATGTTTGTTTTTGAACTTTTAGATGTAGAGACACTAAAATCCTACTAGATTTAAGCGATGTAAAGCAATTAAAAAAATTGATTTTCAAATAACTAAGTGTTAAGATACTCTGTTTTCCACTTACTACTCCTATTATGGAGACAAGCTACGTCTTGAGTATTTTACAAGTTGCAAATCTTGTTGCATTTAGTATACCAGAGTTAGGAAATGAAAATTATTCAACTCTCCAAACGGGAATCGAATGCTTACAATCACACGATGTTCAACTGGGCCACGACGAAAAAAATGTACTTTTTTTATATGTATGCGCTATTGTGGTCTGGTTAAAGCTAAGCTAAAGCCTAGAGAAGTTAATGCTGTTTATTTCTAATATATTTCTTAGGAATAAAATTATCCTGAGAGACATTTATCCAAAATAATCCGCAATTTCTTCTCCTGTTCTAGAATACTAGTGGATTTTTTTTTTAGCATAAAAACATGTTTTAGCTTCAATTAAATGCAAATTGATTGTTAAATCATGTCATTAACCGGAATATTTAAAATAATGCAGAAATTAAAATATACATGCAAATTAGAATAAAACAAAACATTCAAATACATGATTTTACAATTGCAGATAATACTAATAAAATAGAGAAATAGTTTTTTAGGAAACGTAAAAAAAATAACGTATCGGGATTTGCAACCGCACCTCTTGGAAACCGTCCAAGCGCTGTGACCACTAAGCCATACATTCTTACCAATCTACATCTAAATTCTTATACGCTGGTTAATATTGTTTAATGTTTATATTGTTAGCATCTCAGTATGGAGATTTTTACAATTTTTTTCCATCCACAAATAATTACTTAGAATTATCATTTGGCTAGAGAGAACTCTGTCAGTATGTTTAATAATTTCAATAAATTTAATGCGCGCTCGCTCGTTACCAGAGTGAATAAATATTAAAAAGTTCATTTCATTTCCTCGAGTGGGCATCAAACCCACAACCTGTCAAGTTTACTATCGCTTGTGCCCCCACGCCACGAATGTCCCAAATACATCATGCCTAATAAAGATAAAAATCAACAAATAATCTTACTTTGAATCAGATTCACATTAGGAAGTAAAACAACGGCTCCACAGATCCAGTTCGACGGGTCAACCATCTGCCCAAAATTCTGCAGTTCATCAACTCGCTTATAAAACTTGTTTAGATTTGCTTCCGTTTTACATATATGAATACCACACTTTTTGACAAATTATACGATTTTTTTAAATTATACGAATACTAATCTCATACTCGACTTCCTCCGCTTTTACTTATTTTTATATTATAGCCAAAGGATAATATATTTTTTTAGTAAAAAATGTCGTTTCTAATACTTCTAAGAATGTATGTACGTTCTAAGGTACTTCGTATTAGTGGTCAGAGCGCTTGGGCGATTTCCAAGAATTTAATTAAAGTTACAGGAGTCACGGTTCACATCCCGCTACGTTTATACTTCATACGTTTGTAAAAAAGTGATGATTTTTGATGTTTTCTTGGCACGGCTTGCCCGATTTAATTGGTTATTTCAATCCGTTTATAAATAAGTTAAACTATTTTAAATAAAGTTCGACAAAATCGCTAGAAGTTGTTTTTAAAATGATAATAATTATTATTAGAAAACGAAAGTAATGCAGATTATTAAACTTATAATTATGAAGTTCAAGCGGGCGAAGTCGCGAACGGGTGGTTAGTCTCTAATAAAGATTATATATAGTAGATTCGTAACGAGAAAAAAATCTAACAAAATAACTAACAGCAGGAAGTTCATACATACTACGCTGACATGATAAAATACTTACATAAAAATATTTTCACAGTATTAATTAAATCGATTTAATTTATACTTTAAGAATGTTATGGCTGAAGACTCTAATGATAAAGCTGATCGAGGCCATCGTAGTCCGGTGGCAGAAGGATGAGTTCGATCTCTACTCGGGGGAATTAACTATTTTAATATTTTCGCTCTGATAACAATGCAAAGCGCGACGTTGAGTTCCAACATTAAGCATACGCTGCCTTAAAATTTCGCGGGAAGTGGGGAACTAAAAATAATAATAATAAATACTGAAGGTGAAGCTAAAAATAATAATAATAAATACAAAAAAAGATTTGTAGTAAACAAATTAATTGAAGTAAACGACCGGAACATTGCTTTGACGTCTTTATTGACGCGTCAATTGTATGTTTTGAATTGTTTACATTCCGACGAGTAAATAATCATGTAACATCTAAACATACACTTAATTTATTAATATATTATTGTTTGCTTTTTTTTCTTTGTCTTTTTTAGGTTCACATTGTATCCCTCATATAGCAGTGTAGGCAGAGGGAACCTAGTATTAAGACACTCCGATCCCCATTTTCCACCCATTTTTTTTAAGGAATTCGGCAAAACGTACTACACTATTTACCAATCATCGTTAATCTTATATATATTATCAAGTTTTTTAATCTCATTTAATTTTTGTATTTTGTATGTATGTATCATATATTTTATATGGGTGGAGTTAAACACCGTATTGAACGCAGATGGCATTTGAACAGACTAACATTAACTATGAGGAAAACTTCTCCAACTAAATCATCAAAAGCAGTAAGACCAACAATTAGACCAACAGTAAGACCAAAATTTAGTCAGTTATGTCAGTCACGATGATGTTACTGTAACGTATTACGAGACGCTCACTGTAACGAATAGTTGCGAGGTCAGTCATGTCATTGTATCTTTGACCTCCATTCACTTTATAAAATATAAACAATCTGACAGAACCAATTCTGTTAGTGTAAGTACTAAGTACCTTTTTTTTGAGACTACACACAAACGCGACGGTTGTGGGTTCGATTTCCACTTGGGAAGATAATTTATTGTTAATAATTAGCTCTAATAACAAGATTTTGTGGCGTTGAGATGTCTGGAAAATTGGTCGAAAAATGGAGGGAACGTAGTGTTTTGACACTAAGTTTTCTTTGCATACCCTGCTATATGCGAGATAGAGCGCGAAGTTAAAAAAATAAGTAGGTACTTTATAACAAATTATAGTTCAAATGTTGTTTTTTTATGATACAATTAAAAACAATGACATTACGAATATTTAATAATACAATCGACCAAATTAAAGAACTATATTAAAAATGAAAAGAAAGAAAAGAAAGGGTTATGTTGTATTTTAAAATTTTAATCTCTAGGAACTCTCTATGTGAAGTCACACAAACAAGGTAAATATTTTGATATATTATGACTATTCTTTTAAGCCTTATATGATTAAAATGGCGTGAGAAACAAACAAATACATTATATAACGACAAATCCACATGTTTCATCACAATATTTACTTATATGGAAACGAGCACTTGATTTGACAGATTATACAATTATTGAAATAATAAACAATTGATCTATTACATTATACCAATTTTTATATGCATTTTTTTTCCTTAAACAATATATATATATATATATATATATATATATATATATATATATATATAT
>DWAN01002837.1:0-14395 GCA_018230445.1 Heliconius hewitsoni | reverse complement strand
TCGAACCCACAACCAGTCGGTTTTACAGTCACACTTCGTGCCGCTGCGCCACGACACTTTATTTATTTTCATACTGTAGAGGCGACGGCTGTAGGTTCGATTACCAGTCATGATAGTGAATAATAGTGTAACATTTTCAACATTTATTTCAAGCTTAGGAAAGAAAGCTTTTTCAGGAAATGTATAAAAGATTGGGGTAGCGAAATTTTAACCTGCATCTCTTGACAAACACAATTTTCATTTTCTCGCTTTGTCTAGGCCAAAAATGACGTCAAATTTTATGATCAGAGTTTCTTGAATCTAGGTTCCCTCTACTTATAAATAGGAAAAAAAAACTAAAATAAGTAACATGTGAACCACAGTGGCGAAGTAGATTCTCCTCTCTCCACTCCCGGAGGAGTGGATTACTTCACACACGTTGGTTGTGAATTCGATTCCCACTGAGTTAAATGATTGTATTTATATTTTTCCTTTATCTGTTAAGGTAAGATGTGATGTTGATAGTATCTTAATAATAGCCTACTTGCTTGCTACGACGTAGCTGAAAAGGAAAATCGAATATATAACCACCGTGTATAAGTAATCCTAACATCATAATATCTACAGTTTTTGTTTCTTTTAAACAGTTTATTTTTAACATATACTTTTAGTTTTTAGGCTTTTTAGGTTAAGTTTAGTAGTTAGTATGTGACATACACTTGACACGCTAAATGTGAGCGCTAACTAACACTGACCTATGTATACAAGTTACAAGTTGAAAGTTTACCTTTCGGAACTACGTGGGTACTACTACTTTTTAATCCACGGCTTTGTCCGAAAAGAAGTTGGACTTGGATATAACATATAACATTAATATAAAATTCTAGGTCTACGTTTTAGAGTTCCGTAGCCAAATAGAAAAACTATCTGTCCTTTTATATGTCGCAATAATCCGCCGACTCGGTCTTGGCTTTTTTGTAAGTTTTGATTAATAATTATATACGATAAATGAGCTGTTAAAAATCAAAAATATCATAATAGCTACAAGCTATATATATATATATATATATATATATATATATATATATCTCTACGTATAATAGGACTTTGTATATAACAAACATTTTTACGTTACCTAAACTCGTACAGTAAAATTTTGTTTCATTTATAAAACTTTTAGAATAGCGTATGTGCATTTGTTTTGAATTTAATTTTTTTTCATACTGTGGACTGGTTATACCCTAAAGTTAGTCGTTGAAATCCATTAATGTTTTGCAATTACTGGAGCTCTTTGGTAGATAGATACCTATTCATTTCTCAAAAGTTAGAGACTTTAGAATAAATAATAAAATTATAGAGGTTGTGAGTTCAATCTCCACTCGAGGAGATGAAATATTTACTTAAAATGTATATTTCCATTTCTTCGCTCTGGTGTCGAGGCAAAGCGCGGCAATACAGGGTGTCTGTAGTGGTATTGAACTAATAAATAAAAAAAACCAATAATTTTAAGCGGGTAGAGCCACGTTTAATTCGCTAGTGCTACAGAATTTAATCGTTTGCAGTTTCGTTCGTAGCGTATTCATTGCGTCCCTTGTTCGCAGTAAATGAAGAAAGTTTTTCAATGAAACGCGACTGTGATACTGTAACAAACTAAACTTTTCATCTCACTATAACAATCTGGTTTATACATTGCAATTTTAATATAAAGTTGTTTTATATTATTATTTTGTATATTATTGTGTAATAATGTAAAAAAACACATTTCTATCTCCTGCGTATTGTATTGTACAAATAAAATTGAATAACGTTGCAATCCTTATAGCACAATAACATAGAGTTAGCACACTCCGTTTTGTATCGAGTGGCGAAACTCAATGCCGAACCTTATCTAGTTATATGTATAAAATTTGTAAAGCCACTCAAATACCATATCCTGGATGGAACGGTAACAGACTGTCTTAATATTAGGTGCCGTCCGCCAACCCTAACTGAGTATGCGGGACACAATGTAAAGCTATAAAAAAATGTCCATTATCAAAGATCTTAATAAAATAAATACATAAAAAATCGTACTAAAAGAAACATCTTTTTCTTCCAAAGCCGTATATATTTTAGATGTCAGCCTCTAACATTATAATAAATATTACGAATAATTTTTTTTGGGGGCGAGAGTGAGTGATGAAACGGCCAAGAATTTTTCATTCCGTTAACATATTTCACGGGAACTTTGAATAAGATGAACCGTTCGTTGATCTTTTATATCCTTATATGGGTATATTTCGTGTGTCGTAAACATATGACAGTAAAGATATCATGATGAGGACTTATTTGGCTTATATCTGGTCTAGTATATTAGCTCATTTTTAATCCACGAAAAAACAGTCTATAATTTTGTAGCTTGACTCTATACCCCGCTTAGGTCAGTCAGAGGGATTCTAGTGTTAAAATACTCCGTTTTCCGGTTTTCACACAGATAATTATCAGAGATTGCGTGTTAAGTAGTGGAATACCAATGCGCTTTGCCTTGTTCCAGAACGAGGATATGAAAATTATTCTTTTCTCTTTTATTCATTTCCATTTCTGTTTTTTTGTCTTCATTTGATAGGTTATACTCTAAAATTATATTTTATACAACTTTTATGCTAAGAGTAATTATTAAATTGAGTTGCGGAACTCAACATCGTATTTTATAGGTGCTACCCATGGCTACAGTGTTTTACAGTACCCTTAACCAATGTTAAGGGTTCAAGGTTCAAATTCAGGAGCTATTTTCAAGTAACAGCATTAAGGAAATCTCTATTTGTACTAATATTATAAAGTTTAAGAGTTTGTTTGGTTAAACGTGCTAATTTCAGAGTTACCGCGGGCACTTAGACCGTGTTGTGTTATACATATGTACATGTCGTATGTCTTAATTACTTCCAATATATGTATCCTCCTTTCATCATCAGAAAGACCCATCAAACATTTTTTTACGTCTATATCATCATCTTGAAAGAGTGCTTATTTAATACAAAATTTAACTATTAAAATTAAAAACTAAAAATATCACTATATCAACTTGGCAAAGTGCTTATAGTTCTTAACCTGCTGATCTGATTTTCATAAAACAGGTAAGGACCACCGCGATAGACAAGGTTGACGATTAAATAAAAACATACTCAAATCGGTTAATTAATTCAGGAGCTGTGGTGCAATAGACACGCACATAGACAGACAGACTCATCAAATGTAAAAAGATTTTTTAATAAAATAATAATAATTCTTAACATTTTCATCAAGCAACAAAAATTTATAAATAAAACTTTAAAATATATTGACATGAAATAATGACAATTAATTATTCGTATTTTAATATTTCTCTATAGTATCGAGTATAAGCTTATGAACGTGAAGTCGGCTATGGGAGTGTCGAAATTGGATATAGAGTAATAAAATATTTGGGCTGCAACGTGAATTGGAGACAGTTTTTAAGCCATGTCATTTACTGGGACAAAAAACGGAATAATTATAATTATTTTTTAATTAATTATTTCCAGGCTGTCTTGATCTTTTTCATTTTCTCGCGTTGGTAACAAGACAAAAGGCGGCCACGAAAATGCGTTGAAAACTGGGAAATGGAGTATCCTAACACTAGGTTCTCACTGCCTACCCTTCTATATGCGGAATACTGCGTATGCTTAATCTTAAAAAAATAATCATCACGAATCATCATCAAATGTCAAGACGGTCCTTTCTCCAATTTCTAAGTCCATTAATTTCGTTTGTGCGTTGTCTGTCAGTTACTTAGTAAAGGAATAAATAATTTCTGTTGAGTCATTCCTGTGATGGACTTAGAACATCACTCGTAGAACACGTAACAATAATAACTAAATATTATTAATATAACTGTTATAGTACAATTTTTTAGTTAACTACGTCATGCACAATGTATGTATCTTCTTGTGTAGTATATGAAACTGAGCTCTAAAGAGATTCTCTGTCTTCGCTTGCGTGTGTAAATTTTCACTGAAAATTAAAAAAAAATTAACACATAAAACATATCGGATTTCCGTTGCCGTTGGTAAATATTATTTTTTAATCTCCGCACTATAACTCGCATAAAGCAGAGTAGGCAGAGGGAGCCTAGTTTTAAACACTCCGTTTTCTCACTTTTTAGTCGAGTGTGGAATAGCAAAACTCAACGCCGCGCTCTATCTTACCTAGTCCAGAAAATGAAAACAATTCATTCATCCGAGGAAAATTTAAAAAAATCAATAAATTTCTTGAAAATATTAAAAAAAATATTTCTTCGAATGGGAGGTAGCTTGGTAGATTGTCCCCACTATTATTTAAACTCTCTCACAAACAATAAATAATCAGTGGCAAATGTCTCTTCATCTCTATCCCAATATATAATATCGTAACAATACTCCGAAAGCTATAAATTATAACAATGTATGGACGAAATTTATCAAGCGTGCACCGTCAGAGCGCGACGTCATCAATCAAAGCGAGTGCTATTTTCGGAAACAGAATTAATGAGATGCCATTTTTAAAGGTTATATATCACTGAAATTATGTTGGAGGATCGTTTATTACAGATTTTGTGAAAATATGGAAATTTAATGTACCTACTGTCAAACTGGTTTTTTTAACATTTAGAAACACTTTATTATACTTTATTATTTATTTATAGTAAGCTGTGATCTTTTATCGTGGCTTATCGTGAAGCTATTTTTTTAAGTTCCACACTGTACCCCGCGTATAGTGGGATAGGCAAAGAGAAGGAAAATGTGGGGAGGAGGGTGTCCTTAACACCCCATTTGCAACTTTTTGACCATTTTTTGAGACACTGCCGACTTCACTATTATTGCTAGTAATTGTAACTACTAGAAACTTTTAAAATTTAGAAAACTTGTAACTTTTCACAACAACTACTATTTACTACATAAAATGAAATGTTTAAAGCGTACTAAACAAAGTGGGTCACGTAAAAACCTCGACATCAGTAAAGTGACCAGCTCCAGTATCCCTAATGTCACGCTTGCGAGTTACAAAGTAGATAGTACTGAAATGTACCTAAATAAGAATGAAAAATGGTGAAAAAGAACTGTTTTTTTTTCTCTTTTAAACATCTTTTTGGATGTTGATAACTGTTTACAAGTGTCTTTATTGTTTTAACTAGCTACCTGCTCTCGACTTCGCCCGCTTGAACAATACAATTATTTATTTACTAATCTGAATTACTTTTGTAATCTAATAATCCGTACATCTTAATAAAAATGCTATTCAGTAGCTATTTCGAATTTTTCTTCTGGATTATATTGATTGAACTTTTTTATTTATGAACCGATTTTAATAAAATAAACACTATGTTGGGGTTATGGGAAGTTGCCCAAAATACGTAAATCATTTTCTGAAATAAGCGTGTCCAGATAAACCGAGAAACGGACAAAACTTAAAAAAAAAACATTATTTTGTCTTCTACTACAGTTATAAATGTCCGTAATAATAGTTTTTTTTCACATATCTTCCATGCACAGACAGTGATTAATTACAATTTTATTATATGTATTGTACAAGCAATGGTCTTAAAATATGATTGTTTTCTTTGTCTGGATAGAGGAAACCGGTGAGGTTCTTAACTTCACGCTGTAAACCATTCTGTTCCCCACCTGCCGCCATTTATTTGTAATATAGAGTGTTGAGTGGCGGATCTGTAACAGCTTATGGTGTTTAAGATTGTTCCGTACGAAAAGATTTGTCGGTGTCGCAAACTTGAAGTGGGAATCGAATCCACAATCGACTTGCTTACAGACGCTGTGCCAGCTTTAAATAACGTAGAACTATATATTTATTTTTACTTGTTATAAACATTTCACGTTGTCACAGAAAGCTTAATGGCTGGCTTTCTTGACGGGTCTAGTGAGCTTTTGTACGTGCACTTGTACGTGTAGGTGTAGCTTTCTAAAGAATAAAAATTTCGATACGATTCCTTTATGTGATCAATAATATATAGAAACTAATTATACCCGTATAGGAACATGTGAAATGGTTTATTGGCCACATAGTGAAAGTGAATTCGATTTCGATTCGAAAAAATGTTTTCTTTGATTTTTTTTTATTTATTTTTTTGTATATTTAATTCTCTTGAGACTGTCATGGCGCAGCGGCACAGCGGCTGGCTGCAAATGCGACAGTAGTGAGTTTAATTAATACTCGAGGAAATAAAACATTAATTTCTTCGCTCTGGCAACAAAGCCAAAGTGCAGAGTTGGGTTCCGCCAATCAACACGCAATATTTCGAAAATTTTGTGGTGTGGTGGGAAACGGAGTGTCTACACTGAGTTCCCTCTGCTTACTCTGCTTTATACTGCTGAAAAAAAACTCTACGCCTATCCTATATTGTATCTTTATAAAAAAAAATATGTAAAAAAAATGTTTGTTTTTTTTTATTATTTTTTTTTATTATAATACATTTTCCTGTTTTACTGAAAAAACTATTATAATTAAATCAAATCGAAACAAGATTAGAACACAAGAACTCGAGTATATCGAGAGCAAATTAACAACTGAGTCACAGCGGCCAACATTTATACACGTACATATGTTTTATTTCAAGGTGTTATTAATCTATTAGAGTAGTTTCTAGCAAGTCGCTCTTATATCAAATTATAGCATTTCCTAGATAGAGCTCTGGTATAATACAACACTGGAATACTCATACGACATTGTATTAGCTGAAAGTTTACGTTTTATTATTTAGTTATTGGATTCAATTTAATTTTTAAAAAAACTTCTTTCAGAAAACACTCCATTCCCCACGCACCGCTCGATTTACTAAGACATTTCACTTAGCCTAGTTACCAGAACGAAACAATGAAAATAATTCCCCCTCGTGAGAATCGACCCTACGACCGTCACGTTTACAGTTAGACCCTGCGCCACGAAGGACTCAATTAATATTAATTGAATTTCCTCAATCTTTGTTTTTATTCATTAATAACACACAACCATATATACATATCTATATCCAATTTAAATGTTTTGTTTATCCATATAATTAATTAGATCACCAGTAAGTAAATACATATTCAATCAGCAGATCGCTTCATACAACGAAATATTTCATGTAGGTAGTATTTACTTAAATTATTTATTCAGTATGAAATGTTTTATAATAAAATCTGAATAAATCATATACATATTACTGTTATAATACGGACCGACTTCAAAATAAATAGGTTATCAGTTTGACCGAATAAAGTTTTTGTATGTTTGAATATATATCTAATATACATAATGAATTTATTACATAAAAGATATATATTACATACTGATACGAAGCGACCCCTGGCTGTCACAATGCAGCGGCACAACGTTTGACTGTAAACAACACGTGAATTTGGTTCCAACTTGCCCTTGTAACAAGATAAAATACAGTGTTGAGATACAATGTCTCAAAAATTGGGTAGTGTATGGGAAGCGGATTCCCTGAAAGATACACTACTGTGCGATATGTTAGATACAGCGTGTTATATGTTAGATACAAAGTAAATTATAAATATCTAACTTTTCCTTAAAATATTATTAGATGGAGTTATTTTTTTTCTAAATACTAAAAAGCTCAAACTAACTGTCCTCAAAAACAGACATTGAATGAATTTTCCCCTCTAAAAAAATCTATTAGATTTCGTTCGTTTATATCGCTTTGGCGTAATTTGACTAATTTAGCTTTTCTGTCAAAATTCGCCCATTTGCTTAATTCGACGGATTTCGTCACTCTAAACAGAATCTTAACTGCGACTACTAGAGCTCAATTTAGACTGAATAGTTCTAGCGAGCTTTATAAAAAAGCTCCGAGATAAAAAGTTTAGAAGTTTTATACACTTAACTGAATATTATGACGATTTTTAATTCGTTGTACTCGGCGAATCCAATTAGGATTGAAAGTCTCAATTTATATTTGAATTGTACTTTAATTCAATGTTTGGATGAATCTAGACAGAAAGCTTATTTAGCGCTTTGTTATTTCATTCTCGTATAAGGTATAGCTTACATAGATCAATCATTCCGTTGTCATCTCTTACTCCTCCTTTGTAATGTTTCTTTTCTTTGAAATATCTATAATTTTTTACTTATCAAATAATGATATATAATTTTTCTCTGTAATAATATTGTAAGTAAACACTGTATGCCAAATTTCGTAACGTTGGTTTTATTACGCAACGAATTTCTTACGAAATGCAGCAAAAACGATGCATAACCGGTATGTTTTGATTGCGTTGACTATTGAAGAATCTTGATTTTTTCTGTTCCTCCATGGATTGTAGACTTAAATGTTTCTTATGTTCTTAAATGTTTCGTATATCTTATCTTCAAAAAATATCTCGAACTTTCTACCATCATCATCAAACTAAAAGAAGTTCCTACACCATGCAACAACTACCATGCATGCAACTACCCATAGGTATGAATATAGGTAATTAACCAAAGAGTATCTGCTAGCCGCATGCATTAGTCCATACTGTGTTACCGCAAATAATTTAAACGGAATACCAGCATTAGACATGGCATTTAAACAGCGGAAAAATGTATGTTTGGTCAATTTTCAAAGTACATATTTGGAATGAAGTCGGTTGTGTACAGTAGTTTTTTTTAGTTTCACGTTGTATCATCTATGTAGGAGTATAAGCAGAGGTAACCTAGACACCCGTATCCGCACGTATTGCGCAATGTTTGAAGTATCGCATGTTGAATGGCGAAATTCAACAAGACGCACTGGTAACAACTAGAGCAAAAAAAATGTTTCCAATGAGTGGAAATCAAGCCTACAACCGTCGCATTTACAATCAGATTCTGTGCCGCAGGGACACAATGGTTCCTAATAAAATAAACTAAGATCTCAATAAATAAAAACTATAAGCGTAAGGTACTTTTCCAGCCAAATTTTAATTTAAAGTACTTGCCAAGATATATTAAACGATTATTCTGAGTTCAGAAGTGGCCACCTTCCATAGGGACTCCTAGGTATTTTTTTTGCATGAAAAAATACTATAAATATTTTCCAGATAAATAATTTCCATTTGATACCCATAAGGTGGGATGTACAAAAAATTGTAATCGGCCATTTTGTTGTGGCGGCCATTTTGAATTAACAAACAATATTGAATTATTAAATGTAATTTCATTGTCATCAAAACTGAAACCGTAACTAAAATTTCAGCTGAATAGGACACTAGGAAGTGGGTCAAATTAGACCGGACCTTGCAAATTTCTACATACTGTCAAACACTAACTAACTAGTACGGCAAGTTAAATAAAAGCTTGTAATAACATCACTTTTATGACCCTATAAAATTATAGTGCAAACTATTGAAGTTGATAGGCTATCGATCACATTGCAATTGTTACATAAAAGCAGGATTTCGCATATTTTTACAGAAAAAAAATACAAAAAATAATTTAATATTTTTTTATTTCATACCCTGTATCCCACCATGGGTAGGCAGAAGAAACCAGATTATCTTATGTTTTCTATTACAGTCCGTTTTCCGTTTCTATCTTAAACACGCTTCGCTTTACCTGAATGATAAACTTTAAATGTTGAGTGGCTAACTCTTTGGTTGTTTTATTTTATCAGAGATAAGGAAAAGAAAACAAGTCACTCCTCTGAGTGAGTATCAAACCCATAGCCAAAACTTAAGAAGATTTTTTTTAATTATTATTACTTAGCGCTACAGACACTTGGTCTGTACCCTTTTTTACTTTATTATTATATCTAATCTTATCATACATATTAATTACATTATTGTTTAAACTATAAATATATGCGAAAATTTTATAATCATTGATTTGGATGTGAGGAATTTTGCACTAGGATAAGGGCATGACCGCTATGGCGGAAGAGGTGACCGCTGTGTTCCTTAAAAGCCATCTTTAAATTATATTACACAGCGTTTTGTAGTTGCCCCTGTCGCGTTCCGAATTAACATTTTGTCTGTATTATCTTTGCCTTCGTTATTGTACGTGCAGCTGTCGGTGTGCCGAAATATAGCTACGACGGCGAGCGAATCGTTATCATGCAGCTGCAGCCTAATAGTTCTGGTGTTAAAAACGGTCGCGCTGGTCAGACCCTGAGCCTCGTGAATTGTTAGCACGCCCGAACCTGTTTCTCCTCCCCAACAAAAAAATGAAGAAACAAGAACATAAATTTAAGAATAAAAGAAACAAAAAAATATTGGGAGACCGTCGTGGTGCAGCGGCACAAGCATACGACTATAAGCGCGATGGTTGTGGGAGGAGTACATTTATAGTAGGTTCCCTAAGCCTGTCTGTCTGTCTTATTTACTGTCTGTTATATTCGGGATTCCGTGTAAAGCTTAAAACAAAAAAACAAAGAACAGAAAAAGAAACAACATGAAACTTTAAATATCAAGACTGAATTTTGAACTGGACTCCTTGAACTACGTGTTTAAGACCTTTATCACTTACTCATACATACCGTCTATCTCTTATTAAAATTTCAAGAGCGTTCAGACTTTTCTAGACTTTTTTTTTTCAGAAGGGAACACTTATAAAGGGATTTACTCGTAGGGTTTTTGTGGTTCCCTATAAAAAGGTGTAAACGGACCCTATACAATATTCATAATTCAGATCTCAATACATCATTCTGATCGTGACAGAATAGGATATACAAAAACAACCTGAACGTTGTGTGACTACAATGTGTTGAATAAAAACTAGGCGGAAAATTTATGGGTCTTAACATTAGGTTTCCTCTACCCATCTTGCGATATGCGTAGTTCACAGTGAAAATAAAAAAAATAGGGCTAGCGCGAGTCGGGCTCGCCACTGAGGATTCCGTACTATAACTGTAGGTCTCGAGTTTCTTCTGAAGTTCAAGCTTAGCTTAGCCAGAGCCATTACATCTGATACCTCACTCGAATTCGATTAAAGCTATTATTTTTTAGGATTTAACTACAAATGTATAGTTTTCAAATGCCAAATTTCAAAATTATAGGTCATCCGGAATTACCCTATTAATTTTGTTTCCCTCTATAGTGTCAAAATACGAGTTTTCGTAACATAAATGGCTATATCTTCTTTTAAGTAAATGTAGAAATACGATTTTTTCAGGAAATCAAGGAACCGTAGATCTAAGTATAAGTGAGTGACCCCTAAACGTTTCTGTGATAAAGACAGACAGACGGACAGGACAATATCATATTCCTTTTTTCCTTCAAATGTCCGGAACATAAAAAATACATTCTATTTTTAATTATGTATATTTATTAGATTATTATAGATTTTATTTCTTTTTTTAGCTTCAAGCTATATCCCGCAAATAGCACAGTAGGCAGAGAGAACCTGGGAGCCTAATTAAGACAGGTCCGTTCATCAGTCCGCCAAATTCTGCAGACATTGCGTGTTCAATAGGAACCTAACGCCGCGCTTTGCCTTGTTACCAAAGCGAAGAAATTATTAAATAAAATATTTCATTTCCTCGAGTGGAAATCAAACCCACAACCTGTATCTTTTGCAGTCGCACGCTTGTGCCTGTACATCATAACTGGCCTCTATATATCCCAATATCATAATCTTTATAATCTTACTTTACTTCATCAACTAGAAATACCTATGCACTCTTTTACATTAACATCGACTTTTGCAACCGCATGCCCAACCTCAGTGAGCTAAACGTATGCCTTTTGAACTTCCACTAACTGAGCTGACTATGTTTAGAACGTATGATTTTTTTTTGTCAATTTTTATATATTATATCATTTGCCCATTGATTGTCCAAGTAACTTGACTTTACTTCATTTCTATTTACGAAGTGTAGTTACATAGTTATTAATTTAAAAAGAAGATAAATGCTCTAGTAGGTGCGGCGTTGTGTTCCGCTTCTCAATACGTAATGTCACAAAATCGCATGGAAAACGTAGAACGAAGTGACCTGGCACTATATTGTATCTTTCTACCCTGCTATACGTAAAACGGGTGACATAGGTTTTTTTATAAACAATTCCTAGAAATTGAACTAGCTACCATCTTAAATGTTTTACATTGCACCCGTTCCACAGTAGCTTCAGGTTATTACTTTTATGATGTTATTTACTAGATAGCTTCATCGCTGATATTCCAGAGAACAAATGGCCCCATATATTGTATAGATTAGAATCTATATAGAATACTAGTAGTAGTAACAATCGACCTAGTTTTAGCGAAAAAATGGTAAAAATATCATCAACTACAATATATTGTAGTAGTTAAAAAACTTTTAGTGTGATTGGAATGATGGTTGTACGTTTGATTTCTCATTAGGGTTCTTTTTCAGTTTCACATTTTTCCCCATTTAGCAGGGTAGGGTAGAGAGAACATAGTGTTAGGACACTCCATTCCTCGCATCCGGCCATATAATTGAGACATTGCGTATTGAGAGGGAAATTAAAATAATTCATTGCTACTAGTAAGGATGTCTCCAATTCTGGCGAAAACCGGAAAATAAAGTGTTTTGACACTAGATTCTATATGCCTATCCTGTCAAATAAAAAAAACGTATAGGTTAAAAGACCTAGTGACACGTTATGGACGATTATGGAGTGACGCCCATAAGGAGTGTCTCCCACATACTTTTACTTTTAAGGATAGTAAATCCAATCCAATAAAATTTATACAATAAATTAGTTAAAATATTTTCACGTTGTATACTATATATATATCACGGTAGACAAAAGTTTAGTATAAAGATACTTCAGCCCTACCCATACCGTCCAATTTTCAATTCAAGACTTTGCGGAACTCAACGCCACGCTTTGTCTTGTAACAAAAGGGTGAAAATTAAAATAATTAATTCCCCCAGTCGAAAACTAATCGTCGCGTCTAAAGACAGAAAGAACTGACTCATAAAATTACTAGTATAAAAATGATTGAACCCACAACTATACAAATTACAAATTTCTATTTCACTTGATTCACCAACAACTTACATCAACAAAACGATTAACGTGACAATTTAAATTGTCACATTGTATAATACACTTGCAAAGCACATAGCAATTACGTAACTTGCACGGGTTATAATTCAAACAGAATAGGACATTTCCCGCATAATAATACATAGATTTATTTTACCCTCATATTATTGTGCCTGGGGAGTGTCGTTATCGTTACGTCGTTATAACGAAGGCGTTACGTAGCGGCCGTTAGAGTATAAGCTCGCTAATAGAGTAAATTGTCTTTATTGCTAATGTCTATAGGTATATTTTGGATGTTTTCTTTATTAAAAATAAAATAAATACAATATTACAGAGACTAAAAGAAAATAATTTATTTAACCTAGTAGATATCGAACCCACAACAGTCACATTTACATCCATACGCTGTGCCACGACGGATTTTCTATATTATAAACAATATTTTCTGTTTCTTGCTCTAATATTAATCTAAACGCGGCGTTGAATTGTGCCACTCAACACGCAAAAGCTCGAAAATTTGAGAGCAAGTCTAAGTGAAGGTTCTCTGACTATCCTCCTAATTGTGTTAAACAGCGTACATTTAAAAGAAAAAAAAATGGTTTTTTCTACCACAAAAAAAAAACAGTAAAATGTGCAAAAATATGAGAATATCAAATTCTATTTACAATATTGTTACTAAGTAGCGTCGTTATGATAATTAATTTGCTCATTGTACCAAATTGTGAACGTCTTTATTACTGGAATTGTCGTTTTGCCTTTGAATTAGATAATTATATTTTAATTTAGACATTTAAGAACCGAAAATTTAACGTGATTGAGTTAAGAATGTTAATTAAAGGTTATAATTATTTACAAGGCGTGGCGCAAAAGCTCATCGTCTGACTGTAAGCGCGATGGATGTGGGTTCGATATTAGGAGAAATTTATTATACTTATTTGCTAGCTGGGGTAACAAGACAAAGCGCGGTGGTAAATTCTGTCGCTCAGAAGGTGTTCTGTGGGAACGAGAAATAACAGGACTACGTTTTATTTCTCTCTCTAAGCTTCAGATTGGGACAGGGAACTTAGAATTAGACACTTAGTACCCCACTTTCGGCCGAATTTTCGAACCATTGCGTGTTAAGAGGCGGCATTGAATGCCGCCTCTGAACTCAATGCCGCATGCCTTGCTATTGGAGCGAAGAAATAAAAAAAATATTAATCAATAATAATTAATTTCACCGAGTGGGAATCGAACACACAGCCGTCGCGTTTACAGGCACACGCTTATGCCACTGCACCACAATAGCTTCATAAAATAATAGCCTCATTAAATAAATAAAAGCAGCTTCACGTTTTATCCCGCATAGAAAGGTTCTCACGTATTTATTTTAAGTATTTATATAAGTAGAATATTACAAAGTATTAATAAATATAAATTCAAGGTGCAATCATAAACTCATTCGAGTTTTACCG
>DWAN01002836.1:0-14396 GCA_018230445.1 Heliconius hewitsoni | reverse complement strand
ATCGTTTGGCAAGAGAGAATACTATTTTTAAATATTTTTAAACATTTTTAAAGTGCAAAAAAAAATGTAAATTATCTTTCCTAAGTGTGGATTAACACTTTAAAAATGTTTAAAAATAGATATATACTTATTTAGAAAACGTATAAAAATTTGAACGTAGCGGGGCTCGAACCCGCGTCTCCTGGAAACCAACCAAGCGCTCTGACCACTGAACGTATGGCTCAGTATTTATCTTTCCTAAGTGTGGATTAACACTTTAAAAATATTGAAAACTAGATATTTGGGTTGAAAATAAAATAATAAATAATTAATTGGCAAACAAAGCAAAAATTTGCCTTCGTGTTTGCTAATGGGGCGTAAATTACTTATTTCATTTAACCCGCTCTGACATGACAAACTAGTGTGTTGGGCTCCGCCACTTAGCATTGTCTCGAGACATTTGGATGGGAAATAGAAAACAGAGTTCTCAAGTGATCAATTATAAACTAAAAAAAAACACCAAACACTACCTCTACATTAAGTACTTAACTTAAAAAAACCCACCTGTACGTGTCAACAACAACATTATTGATGTCTGTGTTGCGCGTCTGTTGTAATAGTTCCTTTATATTTTCTAAGGCAGCTTCACACTTTTCTAAGCGCTGTTGTGCTTTCATTTTTCTTCTTAAATAATTCTTTGCCTATAATTTAAATAAATATGTTAAGTTAAGTTAGATATTGTCGATTTATATTTATGAACTTGAAAGTAACAAGATTCGAAACCGCACCTTTTAGAAAAGTGTCCAAGAAAAATATGTTAATTCAAACATAGCTTGATGGGAATGTATGGCTTAGTGCTCATAGCGCGTGACGGTGACTAAAGGCGCAGTTTCAAATCCTACTCCTGTTTTTATATGTTTACTTTAAAAACGTTTTTCTTTCTTAAGTGTGGAATAAAATCAATTAAACTAGTAATTTACAATGGGATGTTTCTTTATTATATATTTACGAGATATCCTTTTCTCGTTCTAGTATGTTTTTAAAGAATGAAAAGCGGCAGATCGGCAACGTTTAGTAGTATTTTTGTAGTAGTAGGTGTTTACGTTATTGGTATTTATTCGTAATATAGGTATGGATAAACATCGTGAAATGAAAAAAAAATCGTACGTCTAATCTGTTGAGGCATCTTGATTAATTTCTTTAGGTATGCGTTGGAAATATAATACCCTCCCGTAAAAGAAGCGCAGATGCTTCCACTAAGATAGATACCAAATCCCCCAGGCCCAAATCCAAAAGAATTTAATTATTTTTTTAATAACTTATAATCTATTTAAAACCTAAAATAATAACTCACAGCAACTTTATTCCCTAGTTTGATAGCGGCTCTGGCCTCCCCCTCCGCGACAGAAACGTCGCGCGACAGTCGCGTCGCGTCCGTCGATACACGCGTCTCGGCGCTCATTAATTTCACTAGCGCTTCGTCTAATTCGGAGACTGGATTCACTTTTTTGTTTGGTTCCGCTGAAAATAAAAAAAAAATGCATGTTATATTTTTTGATTCATGCTGTAACTCGCAAAATGCAGGATAGCCAGAGAGAATCTGGCAACTGTTTGCTTTCTCAAAGAATTGCGAATTGAAAGGACGAATTTATCAGCGCACTTAGCTTCGTTACCAGAGCGAGAAAATTAAAATATTCAATATTTCTTTGAGGCCAGTCGTGGCGCAAAGTGACTGTAACTGACTGGTTTTGGGTTCGCTCCCCACTCGAGGAGATGAAATATTTATTTAAATGTATGTTTCCCATTTCTTCGCGCTTCTTTATTATCTTCATCTTCATTCAGAGCAATAATTATACTCCGACTTTAAGATTAAGCACGGTCTTGA
This sequence comes from Heliconius hewitsoni, assembly GCA_018230445.1. Lineage (NCBI taxonomy): Eukaryota > Metazoa > Arthropoda > Insecta > Lepidoptera > Nymphalidae > Heliconius > Heliconius hewitsoni. Next base: position 12,532 of record DWAN01002836.1, on the reverse strand, counting down.
TTTCAACCGCGCAACGTCTCAATTTCGAGCGGAAAGATAAAAACAGATTGTCATAACACTATGTTCTACCATCTAACTATTCTGCTTTATGCGGCATACAGCATTGAGCCGGCGTTTTTGTAAAAACTTACCTAACTTAACTACATCCCCACTTTTAACACACATGCCTTGACTGACCAAGTAACCCAGGAGGACCTCAAAAACTTCCTTATTAATATAATTGGTTGTTCTCATCAGCTCTTCTATTGTGCCGATCCTTTCTGCATCGGGTGGAAAAGTATTTAGCAGGTCTGTTGCTTGATCCTAGAGTAGAGTAAAAAAATATATAAATTCGAAGTATTCGTTAATAAAGATCAGTCGTGGCGAAGGTTGTCTGTCCGAACCGCACTCAAGAAAATGAAATATTTAAATATTTTCGCTTCGCAATTTTTCTCGCTTTCGTAAGAAGGCAAAACGCGGCGTTGAGTTCCGCCACATAATTCCAGAACTCGGCCGTAAGTGAGGTCATGGGCGGGATACTGCGTGATGCCCAAATCATTGTTCAAATATAGTTTTGCAATCACATTCGTATCGAATGGGGACTCGAGCCTTGCGACCGTAAACAGAGCGTTGAATTATTTTAACTCTACATTTTCTCGAAAAGTCAGGTCAAATTACATGCTGTAAAACCCAAAACTTATCTTTATTAAATTTTCTGAATGATCAAATAACTTTCGCTCGTAAGTTTCAATATATGAAATCTATGAAATATCACCTTACAATTTCCAATTATTTATTGTCACAAATTGTCTTATTGCACTTTTTTTTGGATTTTTTTTAGAACTAATAAAATAGAACATTTTTGTCATACAACAAACTGACATATAAGTAACTATTTTTGCAGCGCATGCACGATGACGTTCCTTATGAATGTTATTTTGTAATTCATGCTAAGACTTACACCATAATGTTATATAGACTATAGCACTCCTGAATAATGCAGCATTCATATAAAACATAAAGAAAATAAATTGGACCAGTAGATCCAGCTTTTAAACAAACAAACAATCAAAAACTTCCAATTTATTACACTAGTATGGATTAACATATTAATACCATCAATTCTTGATTACTGTTACATTCTAAGTATCCAAAGTAAGTCTGATAACAGGTAGAGTGGGTTCCATTAAAACAATTCACATGATTTAAATACAGTCTATAATCTTCCTTGATTAATGAACTATCAAAAAAAAATATTTTTTCAAATTAATCTAGTAGTGCTTAAGATTAGTGCAATAAGCTATTTAATATAATAAATATAGAAGCATAAATCTATCCTAGTTTTAATATATTAAGCCTATCGCAAAATTACATTTATACAATATGGTCTGTGACAGCCCTGAAGTTTGCTGTAGATGGCTGTGCAGATATTAAGTATTTATTCTTATTTTTAATTATCTTTCTCCCATGTGCTCATTTTCAGGAGGCCTACCTAAACCTACTAAACCTACTTCAGGATGGACACAACTCATCGAACATATTGTACTAACATAATTAAAAAATCATAGTCACTAACCTTAACAGCGCTTTCCAATACAAATCTCTGTGTAGGATCAATACTTGCTTTCGGAAGGCCATTAGAATCAATCACTTGTCGAGCAGGAAGTAGTGATGTGACTGCTGTCAAGGCAAAGACTGCAGGTCTGAATGCCAGACGTGCACCCCATTTGACCCATCCCTCAGGCCCATTGTAGAGTATTTGTTGATATTTTGAGAGAGGAGATAGTTCGCCAGAACTGGAATTTTAGTTATATTGTAATAATATTGATAGGTAACACTATAATAGCCCAATGGCACTGTGTTTAACTGTAAACATGATGGTTGGGGGTGATTATATGTATTTTTAATACATAATTTTTCCTGCTGTATGCAATATATAGCATAAAAGAAAACAATGGAAACATTGAGTGTAGAATACATTACTTCACCACAATTAACCAACTCTAAAACCCTCAGAAACCCTCTGTCCTCTATACCTTTTTGATTTGTTGCTTCCAAACATTTCCCCCAAATGGGGATTAAAACTACAACCATGATTACAGTCACACCATGATATATAACCTGAAATATCTTATTTATAATGGCCTAATATTATACTTTTTCTCACAAGAATGAAGAATGGACTTATAATATATGGGGATTGAATTCATAATTATTTTATTTACAGACACTCTCCCCACTGATAAACATGAAATTGGCAATAATTTATAAAATGTATAATTTATAACATGGGAAACATATATAATAAAAAATATTTACAAAACATTAGCATTCTTTGTCAATTGACAGGAAGTAAAAATTTAAATATATTAACATTTTTTAGTGACCATGTGAGTTATATCAATTTCTGTTGTCACATACATTACTTGGTAACCTATTAAATGCAAATTAAATTGACAAATAAATTCAACAATAAAACATAAAAAAATAACAGTACATAAATTTTGAAAGAAAAAAATTATTTAAAAAATATGGCTAATATGTTACATGTGTAAATATAGAAAAAAAATCAATCAATCAACAAAAGATAAACATTAAAGTTATACCTGAACATTTCTTCAATAACTATATCTATGCAGGCAGCAGTCCTGCCCCTCCTCTGAAATACAATCCCTACATCCGTCGCAGACACTATAGGATCGACTTTAAACCGACACCATTGTCTGACCATATCTGACCAGAATTTCATTTTCATCTCCCAGGATTCGGGATTTGCGGATTTTAATCGGAAAGGTGCAAAAAGAGCGTTCATTCGAACATCGTCTGACCAGCATGGAGGGAGCTTATCCTCAGGTACACCGCATTCGGCGAGACCCATTTTATTTTATTGGATTTTCACTTGTTTATTTTATTAAGTCTTTGTATGAACGTATTTAGTATGTGAGATGTTAAAAGGCACACGATAAAAATATTTTTAGCTACTGACGTTTAGAAACAGAAGATTATTTATTTTATTACACAGATTATTAATATAAACATAGATTTAAATTGTATCGCGTATCTGCTCCACATATGAGGAGCAAATTGAGATTGAGATTGAACCTGAATAGAAAATATTTATATTTTATAATGAAAAAATAGCTTCACGCTGTATCCCGCATACAATATTGGAAGCAGAGGAAATCTAGTGGTAAGACACTCCGTTCTCCACTTCGCGCGGAATTTTTCGAGGCATTGCGTGTTGAGTGGCGGAATTCAAGGCCGGACTGTTGAATTGGAGCCAGAGCCAAAAAAATCAAAATATTAATAAATAATAATTTATTAACCCCGAAAAGGGATCGAACTCATAACTGTCGCGTTGCAGTCACACTTTGTGCTCCTGCGCCACAATGGCCTCATGTTTTATAATGTATTAACTTAAGCCTAAAAAATGTTTGTAATGGTGATGGAGGTAACAACTCGTTAGACACATTTTATGGTTCCGTTATATAAATAAAAATGACAAATATTTTATTCCTAAAAACTAAATTCAACAATTTAATATAAATATGTTATATTAAATTGTTGAATTTAGTTTTTGATACTAATTATCTGGTATAATTTTTTTATTTGTTACTTGTATTTTTAAAATTCAGTCATGTGAGTGCAACTGACGCTTAGCAAACTTAAATTGTAAATGTCAAATGTAATGTTGACAAAATATACGGAAATTTAATTTGCTAATAGTTTAAATTTAATTTACTGTTTTATAATTATAATAAACAAAATCGCATTATAAATTCAGTTATAAAATCAAATGTCGCCTTCATAGAACTCCAAGGTTTTTTTCCGCATATTATATTTTATTACGCTATTTTCCTTGTTGAATGAAACCACATTTATCTACATGCTAGTTCTAAATACATTCTCGATATTATTACAAGTGACGTTCATTGTTTTTATGACATTATTGTCTATGAACATTATAAGGCATTTTACCAGTGGTGTTAAGAAGATGGCTGTATTAGCTCCGGCATTATTTGTGAACCATGGTGGAGGTCCCATGCCTTTGTTAGGAGAAAAAGACCATCTAGGCTTGACACACTTCTTACGTGACGATGTTAAAAAACATATAAATTTAAAGGAAGTTAAGGCTATCATACTTGTTACTGCCCACTGGGAGGAGAGTAAAGTTACAATTTCTTCAGGCGAACATCATGATTTATACTTTGATTACTACGGTTTCCCACCAGAAACATACAAATATCGGTATGATGCACCTGGAGACCCAGAACTGGCTAAACGCATCCAAGCAACATTACAAAAAGCAGGTATAGATTCAAAATTAGATCCAAAAAGGGGTTGGGATCATGGGGTATTTGTACCAATGATGTTAATAAACCCATCAGCAGATATTCCTATAGTACAAATATCAGTTCTATCAAACCAAGACCCTGAAAAGCATTATAAATTAGGCCAAACTTTAAGCCAATTTAGGAAAGAAGGCATTGCGATACTCGGTTCTGGAATGTCCTATCACAATATGAGGGAATTTCAATTTAGCAGTCACTTAAAAAAAGTTATAAATAAAGAATTTGATGAATTTCTAAACGATGCTTGTACATCTAGTAATGATAGAAGAAAGGCCCAGTTAATACAATGGGATAAACAACCTGGTGCTCTTGAAGCTCATCCTCCTAGAGCAGCAGAACATTTAATGCCCTTGATAGTTATTGCAGGGGCTGGTGGAGAAGGACCAGGAGAAAGGATTTTTAATTGGGATATGTCTGGGACATTTAGACTAGGTGGATTTATTTGGAAGAATTAATGAATTTATGCAATTACTGTGAATAATATGTTTTTATTTATGAGAGTTTCAGTTTAAGATTAATAAAACTATTATGTTATTAATATTAACTTTTCTATAGTATAGTAATATGTACTTACAGCCTATCTATATTGTATTAGTATTAAGTGGGACCATTAAATATTTAATATATTCATTTATATGATATATAGAATTAGTTTTTATAAAATTGTTGGAAATAAAAAATATACTGTATTGTTACTTGTATTTTTTATTAAATTTCTTTTCTGATTTTGATTTAAAATAAAATATATTCTTTTTCATATAAAATTAATATTTGTACACTTAAATTATCAACATGGACATTATATGTCTCAGCAGTCCCTAGTCCTTAGTATCGAAAGTGAAAAAATAGCAATTCTTTTATTGCTGTTTTGCTACACTATAACCACTAGTAAGGATAGTTTTCGACTAGGTACGTACAGGTTTCAACGTTTTTTGTTTAATTTCAAAATAATCCTATTAAATCTTTTATCTGCCCTTAGTAGTTCAAAAGGACAATAAAAACAATTGCTATTTTTCACTTCCGATGCGTCCATGGATGGCACACATTTTCGCTTGCTTTTAGACTTAATTACTATGGATAGATCACTAAGGTACCTTAGAGAGGCGCTATGGTGCATTAGAGGTAGGGAAAAGTGAAAAAAGTAATAATATGTTGTGTATAAATTTATTGGACAACAATTTTCAAAATTTGGACGTTAACACTGACGAATCGCGATACTGAAACAAATATAATAATTATTTTTTAATTTCTTTATATTCTTGAGGTTGTCGTGGTGCAGGGGCCAAGGCTTGTAAAACCGATATTTTTCGAGTACAGGTAACATTGGCCTTGAAGGTTATATAAATTACCGGTAAATTCAATACATGTAATATAAAATTCCTCATATTACAGGTTTGGTCGGCGGGACCTTCATAATTACAGGTAAAATACCGGGAAATATAAAGGTTTTTTGCTTATTAATACAGTTTTCATTTATATAATAAAATAAATAGATATGTCCGAAAATAAATTAAATGACTCACCTTTATTTTGAATATTTAAAATATATGGTCGTCTTTTGTAAAGTTTGATACCTACTTAATGTTTATTTTTTTTACTTTTTTTATTATTTCATTTTTGACTCCACGAGATTTTATTTATTTTATTCAGTGTGAAGCATTAATAAATATTTAATTTCTTTGCACTGATAACGAGGAAAAGCGTAAAGTTGAAAAAAAAATTGAATAACTAACCTAAAACTCAGAGTTATGAACCAGATCTTGATCTGCGCCGAAGACGATGTTTCCTGTCGCAGTAGCGGCACCTTTTGAATCTGCCAGACCGCGATCGGCATCGCCATTGCGAACTGTTAGACATACATTTGGTAATATTTTTTTGAATGAAGCAGGTTTGAACCCGCACCTGTTGGATGGTACTTAAGGGCTCTAAGCAACTCTATGTTAAAAGTGAATCTTAAACAAAGCTAGCTTCACAAAGATTATAAAGAATAAGTATTTGACACGATATAAAGCTAAATTATGTAACTGAAGCTGATGCATATTTTTTAAAACAGGCAGGGTGCCTGTAACGTCAGACTTTCTATTGAATGTTTCAGAAATCATCTCTATAATACATTCTTCGTCGGTCTGCTTTTATTTCTTAAAGAATTCATATACCTTTTTTATCTATAAGCATCACGTGGTTCAGGCCAGTCGTGGTGCAGTTGCACAAGCGTACCTACTACGTGAAAAGTTGTGGGTTCGATTCCCACTCGAGGAAATGAAATTTTTAAAATTTTCATTTCCCCGCTCTATTTGAGGTAGACCTCCGCTACTCAACACGCAATACCCCCAGAATTCGGCGGATAGAGGGTAATGGAAATGTCTTAATGGGTACGAAGTGTCTTAACACTAGGTACCTAGATTACCTCTGCCTACCTGATACGTGCTTGATACGTGAACCTAAAAAAAATATTATTATTTTAAAGGTTAACCGTGCTCTAGATCTGGATCGCCGTCTACTACTCCTTCGTCTGCTTCTACCTTTGATACGGTACCGTCGGTCGCCTGATCTGCAGCGTTTAAACCTGCCTTTCTTGGTGCGACATCGACTGTATAAAAATATTTAATTATATTTTTGTTTTTATAGCTTCACACTGTATGCCGCATATAGCAGGGTAAAGTAGAGGGAACACTCTGTCATGTCATTCTAATGACATTTTCATTTTAAAAAGAATATCTAATGGTAAGAATAGTCATATATTGAACACCAAGGGTTCAGCCATTTAAATAAAAAAATAAAAAATATCACTAACGTTAAGAGAAGTTTCCCAAAATTTTGCGCGAATTATCAAAATTAGGAAAGGGGTCTTCGTATGGAGAGAAAGCCAATAGCAGAATAGTAGAGCCAGACATTTGTTATTTAAAGCCTGAAAATCTCTGTGCGCGTACACCCAACACCGATCAGTACTATTAGAGAATATGGATAGCCCTTGGGTGGTACTCACATGACAGTTATTAGGTAACCAAGATGCGAAAAATAGTATCTAAGATTCGTAAAATAGGAAGATCAATATTTTAATATTTTCTTGGCAATAATATTAGAAATGACGTTTTCCATTGCACAGACACTTATGGCTACAGTATGGCTAACTTCCTGCCAGTCACCCCCAAATACTCTAAGCTATAAGCGCCTACGAACATATCAGGAGCAAGTAATATTTTTTGCACATTAGTTAATTAAAAATATATACTATTGTTCTAATTATAAATTGTTGTTGTCCGTTACATGTTAGTACACTTTAGTATGTTACATTCGTAGGCGCTTGTAATTTATTAGAGTTTAGCGGAGTTTTGTCATTAATTTTAAAAATTGTTTTCTAGGTAAGAAATCCCCAGAAAACAATACGCAAAGGTTCAAAAAACCTAATTTCAGGACGGCCACGCTCCATCGACCGTATTGCACTAAGTAGAGCAAAGCAAGCAAATTTAGTACGTCATACGTATAATATATTGACGATATTTTTATATTACAAAAATTTTAAGATTATAGTATTTATAGATATAATTTTTTTACTCTTTTTATTTGTTTTTTATATTATAAATAAACAAAAAACAACTATAATAATAAATAACTCACAATAACTTTTCTAAATTATTAATAAAATATTGCCGACTTGCCTAACTACTCCATACAAGTACAAAAACGAATGCAAGCAAAAAGGATATTACTATGCCAGAAACCACATTTAATACAGGACGTTAACTTACGTTTTACGCATCCTGAAATTAAAAAAAAGAAGAACAATTAATAAATGAATTAATAAAAGTAATATATTGATAGAATATATTAACGTTCATACTTTCGCGTTCGACAGCATCTTGCCATTGTATCTGCAAAAATATTATATATTGATTAATTATTTTTTAGGTTCACGCTGCATTATGACACTGCCATTTCCCACTTTCCGCCGGATTTGCGTGTTGAGTGGCGAAACATAACGCTGCGCTTTGCCTTGACACCAGAGCGAGGAAATGAAAATATTAAATTTGCAATTTCTTCGAGTGGGAATCGATCCTACATCTTGTCGCGTTTACAATCGCATGCTTGTGCCCCTGCCCAAGGTTTGACCTCTTTATGTATATATTAATTTATTCCTAGACAACGAATGGTATGTTTCAACCGCTCACTTCACTCATTAACCACCTTCGATTCCGTTACCGTAATGACGATATAAAATTTCAGGAACTATCAGACAGTTTATGGAACATACTTTATTATTGATTTTATATTGCTTTAGGTCACTGGTTCCAGTTATCCGCGGACCACCAGTGGTCCGCAGAAGCCTAAATATGGTCCACGAACGATTTAAATCTTTTGACTGGGGAGGCGAAGTTTCTGTTTGATTATCGCAGTTAAATTTTTATTATACCTCCATGCATATTACGAATATACGAACCACATTTATATCATTCTTCGTAGCAGGGACCACCCCTGCTACGAAGAATGATATAAAAGTGATCTTTGATCAGGAAAAGGCTGGGATGGGAAAAGGATGCTTTAGGATTACATTTTATGTAGGTAAATTATTACAAAACAAAAGAAAATTGTTAGATTTTTTATATACATTTAGGTATATAGTAATAAAATATCGCGGTCGGAACAAAAATAATAGCATTATTTTTGTTTTCGTACCACATAATAAAACCAATATTTAATACGTAAGTACTTAATTAAAAACAATCGACCAAAAGCGATATAAAAAGCCGACAGATGGAGATTTTTATATTGTAGCGGTGTGATATGAAGATTATCATGTATGAGGAACCACTGTAGTAAGTGATATATTATAAAAAGATTTACATCGTTGTAATTTAAAGGGCTATTTTTAAATATTTCAGCGAAGCGGACGAGGGCTTGACAGTTCCATTTTCTATAGCATAGTTTCAACTTTAAGTCCATCATCATGTTCAAAAAACACAAAACTACTTAACTTAGCTCAATTTAACTTGTAACTAATAAGCAAAACTTACCTTTTATTTACTATTTACTTTGTAATTTCACATAAATATTAATTTACAAATTAGAAACACATTCAATTTTTTTTTAGTAAAACACCGTAAAAAACATATCCATATCAAAATCAAAAAATGAAATGTATCAAATTATTTCTGTTTTCGAATATGTATTAATATGTCAGTTATAATTATTCTTCTTAATAATAAACCTTCATAGTTCGTTTTTGTTTTTTTTTTTAGTTTCACACTGTATTTAATGTTAAGACACTCCGTTCCCGACTGCCCACGGAACGCCGCGCTTTGTATTGTTATCAAAGTGAGAAAATAAAAATAATAAATTTACCAAAGTTAAAATCGAACACACAACCGTCGCGGATGCAGAGACGCTGTGCCCTACGTCACGACACCTTCTATCTCGCTTTCAAACTTCATACGTATTATATGTATAATGCTTAGTTCACCGTCTAGAGCTCCTTAATAATATAAGAGTGCGGCTTCCAATACGTTTTAAGTAAAAATAAATCAAAATTACAGTGTTTAATTATATTTTGTAAGATAAAATTCTTATTTTTACGTCATATCTTTCTGAATTTGGCAGATAGTAAAAGAAGTGTGTTATTGGGAATAGAGGTTCCTATACTAGGTTCATAAGTTCCCTCAGTCAGTACTCTGTTATTTAAGGGATATAGCGTGAAATTAACAAAAAAACCTCCTCCATTGTTCAACAAATGTATTGTCCATTCTAATTTGTTTTTATCTCAGAAAAAAAATGAATCGCTAAACTTATTTATTGTACCGGTTGTCGTTGCAATTTTCACCTAAGAACATTTCATTATTTTCATTTCCCCACTATAGTAAAATATACCCAGAGTTGAGACCCGATTGCCACATGTGAACAAAAAAATTAATAATCTGTGGCAAAATTTCATACATAACTGTTCAGCTATTTTCAAATTGTTTTTTTTTTATATTATTGGCATTTTACTTAATATATTTAATACAACAATAATAAAACACTGGACACACATTAAAAAAAAGCCATTAAAAGTTAACCAATCATTAATAATATACAATTTTATATATAACAAGCAACAACTTAAGAACAACTATTGTTTAAAGTTAATTTTATATCCTTTGGTCTCCGGGTCCTGCTCCATCTTGAAGTTCTCAGTGGATAGTCCAAAAGGTTTCAATATCATATTGCCCAAATCCTTTAATTTACCTAGCATTTCTGTTTTTAATTTCTCATTTCTTTCCTCTATTAATGGCGGTAAACGGATTAAAGCTTTTTGAGCCTCTTTGTGTTCTGGATCGAGTTCTAGAATCTTCTTGAAGTCTTCTAAGCATTCATCTAATTTGTCTGTTGCTTCATATGATTGTGCTCGTCTGAAATAAGAACATTTATAGTATTCAGCCTGATTGTCAATTATAAATAAATGTTCCCACTAATATTATAAATGTTAAAGTTTATGAGGATCTACGTTTGTTCCACTTTCACACAAGAACCCCTGAAAGGTTTAGGTGAAAGTTTACAGTAATATAGCTTATATATCAGAATAGTGCAAAATCAAAAATTTATATAAACATTTAATATTTATGTTAACATAACTAAGCAGGCAACGTCACATTTGAGTGGCTAATAAGGACACATTGTCTCGAAAATTCAGTGGTGCATGGGCAACTTTATTTCTCACCTATAATATGCTTTTAAATATTTATCATCCAGTTCAACAGCTTTAGTACAATCTTTTGCCGCTTGCTTATATTTTAGTAGCTTCATTTTTGCCGCACTTCTGTTACAATACAGTATGGCCCTTTGTTGCGGGAATTGTAATGGGCATATTCTTAATGCTGGAAAGAAAAAAATACATAAATATTTTCCTCGATTACTTTATTTAGTATATTATTAAATGTTTAATACATCAAAGCCCGTCGTGGCGCAAGGGCACAAGCGTGCAACTATAAATATGACAGGTTGTGGGTTAGATTCCCACTGGAGGAAATGAAATATTAAATAAAAAAGTTATGTCAATATAAATTAATTGCTTATGGCAACATTGCTACAAAATGAGAGTTTTATTGAATTGGCCTTATTGTTCAATGAATGAATATTATTTATAAAGAATATCTAAAGGAATATTTAACCTTGAACCTTAGAACTTAGTGTTAAGATACTCTGTTTCCATTAGAGGGCCGTTCAAGTATTTAAGTATTGCCTAAGCACTATAAGGGGGTGGGGGTCCTTGTTTTGATTATTTTTGAACGATAACGTAATCATATTATATGTTTACTGATTATATGCTATTAATTAATTATAGTTCTGATGCGATGAAGTTATAGAATTATTTAAAATGAAAATTATTCTATAATTCGTTGTTAAAAGTAATACGTAAAAAAGTAAACCTAACTCGTTATCAACATATCATTATTTAACCTACACTTTATCTTCTTGTATAATGGAACTCTACATTCTTAGCATTGTAGTGCTAATCGGGGGTAACTCACAGCCTTAGTTTGATATGTGATGGAAACTTGCTGCTTTTAGCAAACGCGAGACATATAAAATCTAGGCTGAGGCACTGGTTTTTAAGTGGCAAATTGCCAGAGCAAGGTCCGAGCATATCGCTAAAATCGGTGAGAAGCTTGATAACTACCCGTCCGGAACTCATCAGTTTTGGGCCCTCACATCTTGGTCCATACGGCGAAAAAAACAGCGAAGTTGACGCCCTGGGCGCTCTCTGTCTCGATATCGACTATGGGCGACCGACGAACAACACCGCCGAGAAACGGTGCCAGAGCTCATAGCCGGAAGTAAGGTTCAGCCAAAAAGCTGTAAGACGAACACTGTCTTCTTGGGATGTCCACATGTCGAGCGGGCCAGATGACATCTCTCCTTTAGTGCTTCGATTAAACTTTTGAAAACTTTTGCTAACGTTATAGTTTCGGCAATCTTATTCATTCGACTTAGTCCCAGACTCATGGAATGCAATTGTCACTCCAAGGTCAACCGAAGATCTTTTCTTGTTTACCTTACCCACCGCTGGGCTGAGACTTTCAAAAGCAGAGTAGGCTTTTAGGCTTGGCAGTTAGCCTAGTCATGGCGAAGGCTTTTGATCGAATGTACCACGACCTTACAAATTCAAATTGAAATTCAAAATAAGAAGTTACATGCTTCATTTTTTGAACGTCAAATAATTTACCACC
>DWAN01002835.1:0-14398 GCA_018230445.1 Heliconius hewitsoni | reverse complement strand
AAATATAAATTTAAGAAAATATTTCATCTCCTCGAGTGGGGATCGAACCCACAACAAGTCGGTATCACAGTCACACTTTGTGCCGCTGCGCCACGACTGGCCTATTTAAAAATTTAAGTAGTAAAATTGAATTAATTTAAGTAATAATTGAATACATTTTTTTATTAATCAGAATGCTTTTAAATTCAGGTAAGATTAAAAAAAAAACTATTCAACCGTTGAATGCAACTGCAAATCACATTGTTAAATTAGGTTGTTAGTTAAGTAAAGAGAAACATTTCAATACAACATAATGTTGATAGCAATGATTTTAACAGAACAGTTGAGTATATAATAAAAAACAATCCCTCAAAAAAATTGCTAGCAACTGTGAAATATCATATAATCAAATCAACAAAAACAAAAAAATAACTGACTTATATCACAACTTCTCTTCAACAAATGATTCTAACAAACGAAATTATCAATAAAAATATTTTTTCTTTATTTGGAGTTATTTTAAATACTTAGTTTCGTCATCGCCTTGTTTTTGCACTACCACCACAAATACATCAACAACAACAGTACTCACTGCTGCAACCTCCTCTTGACGTCCGCATTGGGGGAGTCCCCGGGCGCGCGGTAGGGCGTTAGCTGCAGCTGCGGGGGCAGCTGCGCGTGGAAGGCGAGCTTGGCAACCCACTCCCGCATCAGCTCCTTGGAGGACACGGCGAACAGGTATTCAGCACCGTCAGCGCAGGAGAGACGGAATACGTTAGAGCGCTTCGTGTAGTCACTGGCTGTGTCGCAGCGAGCCTGGTGATTTAAATATAATCGTTATTTCAGATGTACTGATAATATTCATTTTGAAATACTTCTAATGAAAAAAAATGTAAAATGTATCCCACATATAGCAGGGTAGTCAGAGAGAACCCAGTGTTAAGATACTCCGTTACCCAAATAAGATTTGTTGCTACAAAATAGATATAATATATTTTTAAAATTATTAAAAACTCACATTAAGTATAGCCACAGGTGGTGCAGCGGCCTTAGCATTGGCAAAGTCTATTTCATCTCTGAAGAAACACAGCAGCTGTCCACAGAGGACTGCGTAGTAGGCGCGCCACGACCTCACTGTGGCGCGCTTACCGCCGCAACCCGCTTCTTGTTTACGTTCTAGATGACCTGGTGATGGATAAACATATGAGAACGACCACATCCGAACTACTACGCCCGCCCAACATGCCAATAAAGTGTCATTTGTATGTAATATACTTTGTATACTATATTATGTATCTAAATATAGTTTTTACTCTTAGATAAATATGTAAGGATGAATCAATACAATGCCTTTATTCGGCCCGTCTTAATAACTTATCTACCTCTAATAAACTGTTAAATTATACATATACATACAATAGATTTAACAGATTGTTAAAGATAAATACGACTGACTGAGTTCTGACATTCTGATTTCTCTGATACAGCGTGAAGATTGACTAATCTTCACGCTGTATCCGTAGCGGGATAATCAGAGGGAATGGAGCGCCAAACGCTACGGTCCCTGTTCTCATGCTTTTTACGTGACCTTCCTCCAGTATCTTCGATATTGATACTTCGATACTCTATTACCGTTTACTTTTCCTTGTGTAATCATAATACATAATTAAATACCTTCTATTTCAACAGGGGGCAGGTCGTCGGGTCGTCGGTGTCTGCGGAAGCTTTGGGTTCGACGCCGGGTCGTAAACGACGGTGTACGTTTTGGTGTTTTTACGACCTACAAAAAACCATATTTCTTTTATTTATAGTTTGTTATCTTATAGTATTTATTGATATTTAAACTTAATATTCATATACAGACGAATACCGTGTATATATCCTTTTATATATAATCTTCCAAAATGTATAACATTCTAAAAATATGTAAAAGAAAGTTTTTGTTTCTGCATTAAGTAATATTTTACTTAACACTTGCCATATTTAATTCAGTGACTCAACTCACACTCATACTCTCCGCTCTCTTTACGTTGGTCTCCGATTTCGGAAGACGTTCGAACTGCGGCGCTGGGCTTATGATCTCCTCTGAGGAGGCCACGCTGTGCTGACGTTCCACCTGGAACAATCGAAAGTTGGTTTAGAACCCTATGTAGTACGTGGTATTTTGAACTTAGGTGAAAAGTGAAAAAAGTGAGTACCCTTGATTGTAGATTTTCTCTCAAATCTACTATTTGTGATGGAAACCGTCAAGTTGATTTTTTTTATATTCTGCTAGCTCTTCATTCTTTTCTTTAGTTTCATTTAAATTAAAGTCTTATTCAACCAAAACGTTTTATTCAAAATATATTAAAAAATTCAGAGGAAAACTTCGATCTAATTAGACAGAATGCAGTGTTTTTTTTAGCTTGTTGTTATATACCACATATAATATAATAGAGATGACTTAGTGTTAAGCCACTTCATTTTCCAACTTTAAAAAAAAATGGAGAATGGAATACCTATAGCCTAGGTTTTATAAATATCGCCTAATCAAAGACTCACCATAGCCGGTCTCTGCTCCTGCATCTCCAGTACTCCAACTCCTCGGTTCTCCTGGAACTCCGTTTCCCGTCGCCTCTCCTCGGTGATCCTCTCCATCTCCCGCCTCTTCACCTGCTGAAGGCGGTCGGCCTCTTGCTTTTCCGCTTGCCTCTTGCGCTCTTCCTGCTCCTCGTTCTGTTGATCTTTGAATGCTTTTTCAATCTACAAGTTAATGGAAAAAAATATCATTTAATATATTTTTTTAAGATATATGGTATATTCATTATTTTTTAAAACGAATTCTTCAAAATTAAGAATATTTTCACATTTTCCCATCATCAACAGCCTACATGTTTCAAAATGTGAAAATATTTATAATTTCATTTGCTTAGTCAGTTTAAGCTTTTTTTAGCTTTGCGTTATAATAAAGTTCTGAAATTTAATACATAATACAATAACTTACTTCAATGAAAAGTGAAGAACTTAATGTTTGACCATTAGTTGATAATGAATACTATGAATAATTGCTTTTTTATCTAGGTTTAATTTATAAAAATTAAGAGGAACATGATTACATATTTATAAATTGTTTAATTGATGAAGGAACTTACTACAACCTTTTTAATACAACGTTCACTATGCTCATCCTAATACGCGGGATACAGCGTGAAGCTAGCGTATTTTAAAGTTTTTTTTGTTAACATTTCAAAATTCTAAGACCCCAGTGATTGAAACTCACCAATGTGATCCTCTTTAGAGCTAAGAACTTGTCTCGTTGGGCGTCGATGGTCTCTTCTAAGTCTCGGTGTCGGTTGATCAGTTCTTCAGTTTGGGCGAGGGTCTCTCCGTACTTGCCATCGCGGACCAGAGGTACCCTGAGGAGTTAGTAAAGAGATGAAATAGAGAACTGGTATATATTGAGTCTTGTATTTAAATTACAAGTTAGAGTTAATTGAATTTTTTTTTGTAACCCAAGTTACATTGTTTCTTGTAATTAATTATTTCTGAGAGATACATTATTTCAGAATTTGGAAAAATGCCAATTTAAAATATGTATTACATTTTATTTGTATAAATAACAAAGTAAAATTATTTACTTTGTCATTTGTACAAAGAGGCCAGTCGTGACCCATGATCATAAGTGTGTGACTGTGAGTGTGCGAATTTAAATAATAAAAAACGTAAAAAGGCGTTATGCGCAAGTCCGACTCGCACTTGCATATATTTTTTTCTCTAATATAACAAAAAAAAAAGCTTTGTATAAATAAAAGAACAATTAAAACACTTGTTAAGATTTCTTCCATAAACACTGGATGGTACTAGCGACACTTATGTCTATAAAACATTACAATTCCTACATTAACGTAACGATAATGTAATATATAGCCTTCAGCCTTCCTTGACACATCACAATGAGAATTTTTCAATTTGAATCAGTAGCTTCTGAGCTTAGCGTGCTTAAACAAACAAACTTCCT
Organism: Heliconius hewitsoni; assembly: GCA_018230445.1. Taxonomy (NCBI): domain Eukaryota; kingdom Metazoa; phylum Arthropoda; class Insecta; order Lepidoptera; family Nymphalidae; genus Heliconius; species Heliconius hewitsoni. The sequence continues at coordinate 10,422 of DWAN01002835.1, read as the reverse complement.
ACCTGGCAGCAATCCATTGGTCCAGGGCATCAGCATCCCTCAAGAATAGTAGAGCGTCCAAATGCTGTTCATATATCCTGGCGCGGGCCGTCCACGCCGCGTCCAGGGCGTTCCTCCTCGACCGGAGAGTGGAGACACGGGTCGCCACCTCGGGGGACATGAAGTGGCCTTCGCTGACTAATTTTTCTCCTAGGAGAAGATTTAAGGGCGATCTTTTTTAAAATTTGTTTGAATCAATAAAAAAAAATAGAAGTTTGTTTTTAAAAGTTATGTTTGTTTATTTATTGTTTTTGGTAAATGTTCAAGTTGCGCAAATATGATTACTATATTTATATAAATAAATATTTATATAATAAAAAAAAATTAAAATCCTAAAAATGTTCATTAAAATTAAATACAATGTGGTTTAACGTAATTATTGTAAATAGTTCACTATAATATGTATAAATGTGTTGAACTTGAACAAAAAATATCTAATAAATTGTTATTAATCATTTTTGGCACATTCTTCTAAATAACTAAGTAAAATTAGATCCATAGTAACATAAACATAAAAAAAGTGTTAATTATCTATTTTCAGTGTGATTACTAACCATCGGCATAAAAAGTGCGGAACGCATCATCTTTTGCATCCACTTCAGCCGCAATATCTCTATGCCGTGCTAATAGGCGTTCAGCTCCCGCCACGTCGGCGCTTAACTCTGCTGAGGTTACGCGAGCCAGCGTTTCATTTGTCCACGCCCTGAAAATTAGAGCTTGTTCATTTAGGAGTCCTATGACATTTTTTGGGTACTGAGTTAACATTTATTGTAAATACATATTTATTTTTTAATCACAAATAAATAAGTAAGAACATTTTCGACTCAATCATAGTTATTAATTTTTTACAGCTTCATGCTATATCCCGCACACTACAGGGTAGGCAGAGGAAAACTAGTGTTTTGACACTCTGTTCCCCATTTTCCGACAATATTTGGAGGCATTGCGTGTTGAGTGGCGGAATTCTACGCCGCGCTTTTCCCTCGAAACCAGAGCGAAGAAATGAAAATATAAATGTAAATAAATATTTCATCGCCTCGAGTGCGGATCGAACCCTGAACGAGTTGATTTACAGGCACACCTTGTGCCTCTGCGCCTCTGGCCTCAAAGTCATTATTGAGAAGATTAATTATGATAAATTCGATTAAAATATACATATAACTAAAAATGATATCATTTCCCGGTTTTTAGTTTTATTGGAGTATCTTAGTATTAGTTTTCCTCTACTAATCTTGCAAAATTTTCCAAATAACAATAATATCTTTTAACAATTTTGGAAAGGCTTTTACATACGTATATATTTTTTAATACTCACATAAGTTCCTGATAAGTATCAAAGTAAGCCTGCAAATGATCGGCCAGCTCCAGCTGGTGTTCAGAATGGGCTGCGCGCTCTTCTAATGCCGCTAGTGCTTCCGCTACCTCTTCTAACTTGGCTAATACATGCTCCCGTGCGTCTGGGAACGCTTGTCCTAGCCTGTGATAACATGTTTATTAGTTTTGTAGTTGTTTATTTATTTACTTATACTCCTAATGTAGAACTTATTGATTTATATTTAACACATTCTTAGATTATACTAGCATAATTATGTAAAACTTACTACAGGAAAACACATCATTCATTCAATTCTTGTGTTTTGAATAACTTTATGAATATAAACATTCCGTCTGCCAACATTAAAAAAACAAAATGAGGGTAATAGATAATTCAAAATAAAGGAGATGAAATGAAATAGTTGTCAAAAAAAAGATAATTTATCATTTTAAAAAAATTTTGCTATTATTAGAAAATTATGGGACTTAATGTGGGGTCGAATGTTTAATAATATTTTATATGTTATTTTGTTGTTTAAGTAGAAATGTGGAAGTAGTTCGGCAACCTCTTCTAGGTTACTAAGTAGGAAGACTAAAATTAAAAAGTATCTTAAAATATTTTAACAATAGATAACTTAAAACTAGATAAAAAATCCCTTCCTAAAAAGTTATTATATAAAGAAAATAACTAATCTACCTCTCAGCTTCTTGTGTCAGGTGTTGATGTTGTTCTCTGATGGCCTGGAGATCAGCTCTCAGGGCCCGGAGCTGGTGGAGGGCTCTGAGGAGTTGGAGCGCCGCCTCCTTCTCCGCCACCCATGCGAGCGTCTCTTCTGCTGAACGATCGAACTCGTGGACTTGACGGGCTCCAGCTAATGCCTGAGTTTATAGAAGGTTATTTTTGAATATTTTCGTTTTATTTAGCATGGTGTAAAGATGATAGTTGGTCGATTCCCGTGGCAGGGGGTTGAATTATTTTCACTGTTAACAAGATAAAGCGAGGCGTTGAGATGCTCACAACAAGCAATGTTTAAAACAATGGCGGTAAACTGGGGAACGAAAAGTCTTGACACGAAATTGTGCACCCTGCGTATCCTAATAGCGCGGTATGCAGCGTGAAGCTCAAAACAGAGATTGTATAATTTTCTGTTGTCATCAGGAGGTTGTCTAATACTGTCTAGTATTATCATTAGTCTTATTATGTTCAAGTTGTAATTATTGACGCCCAAAATGCAAAATGTCAAAATATATACAAAGTCGAGAGGTTTCTTTTATTAATTAAAGTTTAAGTTTGTCAGCCAAAAATAGTCTGTGAATGCAAATTCCACTATGCTGCTTCCTACTATTCTATCCTATTAATATTTCAAATATGAAAATTTGTGAGGATAGTTGTTTATTTCTACTATCACGCAACAACTAACTAGATAAAACTACAGTTACATATCATGTAAATCAGAACAGCTCATAGGCTACAATTTATGTAAACGTTTTGTATAATTTGGCTTTAATATTCAATGTTCTACTTACTTCTTGTCTAGCAATCGCTAGTTCCTTCAGATCGTCCCACAGTCCTCGAATGTCTTCTATCTTCTGTTTCACCCTGTCAGCTTCTGGGGTGTTCTCTTCTAGCAACGTCATGCCGGCCTCGCATACTGCTTCTATGCGACCTTCGTTGGCTGTCGGAGGAAAAGATCCTTAATAGTACTTTTTATTAAGATTCCAAATGTAATATAATATAACTAATTTAGTGTAATTTAGGAAATTAAAACAAATCGCGCAGTTGAATCGACTCTCAATGTTCCGAAAATTGAACATGAAGAGGCGAACGGAGTCTCCTAACACTCCATTCTTTTTTTTTCTATTTATATATATTAAAATGGTGCAATTGATGATTGATGGTTCTAATAATCAAAAGTGTTTCCACTATTTACCTCACAATGTCGTTACCTACCATTCAACTGAGTAAGGAAATAGTCGAAGGACTGCTGCAGTGTTTCAACATGTTCCACGTCGAGACCATACTCCTCGCTGGCAGCGATGGTCATCTGTTCACTGATCCATTCTTGCACTTCTGAACACGAGTGTACGAAGCTGGAAGACAAAAGAAATGTTTATTTGGTAACCTTTTCGATTTACTTTATTAAAATGTTGCAGTGAACGCGACGGTTGTGGGTTCGATTCCCAATTCAAGTCATGTAATATTTTATGTTTTTCGCTCTAGTAATAAGACAAAGCGGCGTCAAGTTCCGCCACTCAACACGCAATGTCTCAAAAATTCTGCGGTAAGTGTGGAACGAAGTGTCTTAACTCAAGGTTCCCATTGTTTATCCTACTATAATATATGTGGGATACAGCGTGAAGCTAAAAAAATAAATAAATCAATATCATCATATCAATTATCATCAAACAAACAAAACTACAAACTTAAAGTATTTCAAGCTCTGCTGTAGCCGTTGCTGTCGTTTGGCTGACAGCAGTTTGGTCTCCTCATAGCTGGTCGTTAGGTCCTCGAGCTGCTGATGGATTTGCTGGTCACCATGGGCTCGCTCCTAGGTGAAAAGAAAAATATAAAACTTCTTTCTTTTTTTAAACAAAATTTTATGAGTATAATAACTATTTTTAATAATTTATGACATGGTTATCATTAATAAAAAAAATACTCTGAAACATATTATTTCCACACAATAAATTCTAAAATATAAAGAATCAGAAATTTCGGCATATTTTAATACATGAATATAAAAAAAATCAAAAGAATTAAAAATACATATATACGCAAGTAAAACAACATATACAGTAATGTCTTGGAGTCGTGGCCACCCTGAAGTTAGATATAACTAACTGGCTGCACAGATTTTATTCTAGATTTTTTTTTACTTTTGATTATTTTCTTTCCGAGCGCGAGTAAAAATACACAAAAGTTTAGATACATAACTTCATGACGGCCACGACTCATCACCGTAATGTAGACATATATTACATAAATCAAAAACCAACCTGCACACTCTTCTCTAACTTGACAATAGTAGCACTAAAACTAGCCAGTTCCCGTTGCTGCGCCTCCAAACGTCGTGTGAGGGCCAAAGCCGAGTCCTCGTCGCGGGCAGCCTCTGCTCCTGAGAGGAGGGCAGTACGGGAGGATAACCAGTCTTGGGCTTCACGGATTTCTGACGATATCTAGTAGTTAAAAGTTTATTTTAGTGATATTATTCTTCGTCCAGTCTTCCATTGTTATTCTGGACAAGATGGGAGAAACTTAGAAAAAGTAATGTTAGTGGTAGGTGGTTTCGTCATCCGGTGAAACTAAAGTGTAGTTTTTTTTTGTTCATTTGATTTATACATATACAAAACTGAGAAAAATACGTAAATTAGAAACAAATATATCATTGTATTGCAATGTAAAATATTACTTAATATACAATCAGTATTTTATAAATAAACCTCTGCCAGCTTTCTAATAAAACAAAGAAAGCGATATATTAAATGGATTGTGTAAAAAAAATTACAAGTTATCAATAAAATTACAAGTTACGTTTAAAAAAAAATATACACACGTGTGTGCGTGTAACACACGTACACACTTGACGCACTTGTGCTCTATGTACAAATACAAATAAGTCATATCAATAATAAAAGAAAGAGATAACTATGCCCTTATCGTTCTCTGTCACTCACACATATATACATTAACACTCCTATGCCTCTCTCACGCACTCACACTCCCCCTACCTGCAACAGATCAGCCCTCTCCTTCAGGCCAGCTACCCGGGCAGCAGCGCGCTCGAGGAGGTCTCTGAGCTCGGCTCGCAGTGCGCGCGCACGCGCCTCCAGTTGCGCACTCGCGAAGTGACCTCGGCGGGCGAGGGTGGATGCACGTGAGCACACAGTTTGGATTGTCGGTTCCCTGTTTGGATGTAGAAAAATGTAATTTTAGGAGACTATATTTCCATATCTTCGCTCTGGTATCGAGGCAAAGCGCGGCGTTGAGTTCTGCCACTCAACACGCAATGCCTCCAAAATATTACTATTAATAATAATAAAAAATACTAAGCAACACATATTAAATAACATTTTTCAAAAATATATATTGAAGAAGAAGAGTAAAGAAGGGACAGGGGGCCGTGAACTAAGATGTGCACCTAATAATTTATTTATTCATGTTAAGTTTGGAAAATATACAGCGTTATAATACATTTGGTGACAAACTTATGAACTAATTAACTAACAAAGCTAACAATAAATATAGCTAACAAAGTTTACACAAAAACTGAAACAAGGAATTTAATGAACTCAGTACTAATATAAAAAATATACATAAAAAATTAAAGAAAAGACAATATAATAATAATTAATTCTTACCTAGCAACGATCTCAGCTTCCAACGCTTGGTATTTCTTGAGTAATGCTTGTGTCTCCGCCAGTGATTCTCCCAGCTCCTCAGATCGTAGTGTCGCCTCACGTTCTGCCAACCTAACAGAAATCATGATAACATTTTTAATTTTCAAATAAATTGGTTGGATTTGTATTTATATTTGGTTTTTTTATGTATAAACGTTTTACTACTAAATAAACATAATAAGATTTTTTTGTTAAAAAAATGTTTCATATTTATTAAAAAGTTTTATTAAAACGTTTATTATTTCAATGTTACTTATATACGCTTGCCACCTATTTCTCTAGCCAGTCAGTCACCTTACATTTTTATATATAAATAAATAGTATTACCAACTAAATTCCTCATCCGCGTCTCTCTCCCAGCGGTGTAAGAGCGCCGCGTCCTCTAAGTTATCGCGTCTAATCTGTATCGGTTCTTGTAGCTGACGATACCTGTGGAAAATTAATATTTGATTAATAGAGAGTGGGTTCGATTTAAACTCGGGGAAATGAAATATTTAATATTTTCATTTCCTCGATGTGGTAACGAAGCATTAGCGTGGCGTTGATTTCCGACACGCAATGCAACATTAAAATTGTTAATGCAAAATATTTACTAAAAAATTAAAATCCAGCCAAATCCAGAAAAACTCTAAATAAAGGGAAAATCCAAAAATCGAGGCAATAGCTCAAAACCCACCTTTAAACACTTCCTGAACTTTCTCCATGATTTATTCTACCACGAAACGTGCAAATATTCCGCAGTGTCCAAATTACTTAGCATAGAAACTTTGAAAAAAAAAAGAAATCTCACCGTTTCACAGCCTCCTCTGCTTTGGCCATAATTTCATCGGCCATGAAGTGTCCAGCTTTCGCTAAGTGTTCAGCAGTGTCCGCCAGCTGCGTGGCCGCGTCCGCCTTGCCCGCCACGGACGCCTCGAGGCGCGCGTGGCGCTTGAGGAGTGCCTGGACCGATGATAGGTCCTTGCCTGGAGGGGAAAGAGCATAAAGCTGTTGTTAACACGATAATGAAAGAAACTATTGTGGAAAATCTGAATTCAAGTCCTGCTATCATATTTTTTATTACAATTTTTCAAGTACGGTACTGTAAGTGGGACTTGGCAGGAGAGTGGCAACACATGTTTAAAATTTAAAAAAAAATCTTGGCCTTCATTTCCTTTACACACACCACAAAATAAATCATTGCATTAGATCGTATTAAAAATAATCGTTAGAGTAGTCACAATAAGAGATTAAATTGCTAAAACATAAAATAATTAAATTTGCTGATAATGTGATAAAAATAGCATTTCTCACCATGATCCTCGCTCAACAAAGTGGCCTCCACGTCATCTAACCAAACTGTAAAATCATCTAAGCCACGTAAATATACACGCGCCTGGTACGCCTCTTGCAGTCTTTCACGGCGGAGTTTAGCTGCGGACTGGAAAGAAATAAGAAGATTATAGTTGTTTTCAATTTCACACTGTAGCCCGATGCAGACTCGGCGCAGGAGTACAAATGTGCGATTGTAAGAACTATGGTTGCGGGTCAACTCCCACTTGAGAAATAAAATATTTAATATTTTTATTCCCTAGCTTTAGTAAAAAGACAAAGGGCAGCGTTGAGTTTTGACGCTCAATACGTAATGCCTCAAGAATTCGGGGTTCCCTCTAGACTCCTTGCGTGTGAAAATAAAAGCTTGTGAATATGAAAAATCATCATTCACTTGACATTTGAACGCAATTTGAACAACTTTGTTGTTAAATGAGAAAACAGTAAAAATACTTTTAATATTAATGAGAGATGATAGATATTATCATCTCTCATTTATATTAAAAGTCTTTTAGCAAAAGATAGATCCCCCTATTTAGGACAAATTAAAAGAAATCGCTAATCTCACCATGAGCTCACTCCACAGATTCTCCAAGTCTTCGACGTGTCTTGCTATTTCCTGCGACGCGTAGTGTTTCGCCTCTGTACAGACAAAAAATATTTGTAAAGATCATTTTTTATATAATTATATAAAAACATATATTTCCAATCATTAAAGTAGTCTATTTTTATGTATGTTTTTTATTTTTTTAGATAGACAGAAAAGCATAATTGTCTTCCTTCTCTCCCTCTCTCTTTATATGCATAAGATACACTGATTGTGACTGTACATGCAACGGATATAAGTCCATTCCTTACTTGGACAGATTAAAATGATTCTCATTTTCCTGCTAAATTAAGACAAACCGACATTCAACCTATAAAACATACAAAAGGGCCAAAAGTAAAGACGGTATTGTCTAGGTTCCATAACTGACTAAACTAAAAATAGCAGTATGTAGAAGATAAGATAAAAGACAAATATTGAATTTCACGTTGTATCCCGCATATAGCAGACAGAGGAGACCTAGTGTTGAGACACTCCGTACCGAACGCACCACCAAATTTTAGACTAATTTTGTGTAGCGGAACTAGAACGACTAAATGAAATTATAAAATCATTCCCCCTACAATGCATCGAACCCACAACCTTCTCATCTAAAGTAATAAACTAAATATAAAATTATTTTACCAATGAGATCCTCTCCGGTGGCCGCGACATCGTCTATACGTTTCTTGTTCGCGGCAAGTTCGGACTCGAACGCCGCGTGTTTTTGTATTTTACTTTGTAGATTTGATAGCTCTCTATATTATAGGAAAAGTCATAGATTAAATAAGTAAAAAAAATATTTTTTGTTTATTTAATATTCCTTTTGTAACAATTTGTAAATGCCACTTTTGATAATACACAATGCAATATGATGAAATAGACTTACTATATAATTTCGAAAAAAAAGTATTGAACGTAATGGCATAGTAAATAAGAACAAACAATATATCTATTACTTTAAAAAAAAGTTATCTCTTATAATAACAATATTTTTTAACGTAACTGAAAATAAATAAAAAAATTATAATTTTATAAGTTTCACCTATAATTAGTATCAGTAGCGATCTGCATCTTAAGTTCTATCCACTCCCGCTCGTGCGTGAGGTCCCTTAGGAACTGGTGGAGTTGTTTGGATTGTTCTAGACGGATGCCACGTTGGAGACAGCGTTCCTGGAATTAAATTAAAACATTATTTCAAAACATTCTGAACATTATCAGCCCTACAATAGATATTCAGAGGGTAATAAAAGTGAGGAAATCAAAGTAATTCAAATATTTCAAATCATTCGTTTTGTGTGTGTCCCAAGCCTACCTCGGAACTTCAAAAATTTTATTAACTCCAGAAGCTTACCTAAGGATTATTACAGAATAAAGATACAGTACGATCTCGGTCGTCGTAGTAGTCGTCCAATTTTTGTTACTTTTGATTATTTGCTTCCTAAGCGCAAGTGACAAAGCACAAAATGCGATGCGTGGGAACAATGCGCTAAAATTAAAAAAACCAGGCTTCAGGGCAACCACAAATCCGAGACCGTACTATTTAATGTTATTTCTAAATGACCTTCAGCATGTCAGCCCTCCCCCTGGCCGCAGTGACTCGTCTCTCTATGTACGCGGCGTGGTAGTGTCCCCCGCGCACCGCACTCTCCGCGAACTGTTGCAGTTCGAGCACCCTGCCGAGCTGTGACTCCAGGAGCTTACTGAACTCAATGTGTTTGCGGATTAGTGTTTCTACGGCTGCGGGTTGTGAGAAAAATCTAAATTATTAAGAGTAAATTGTGCTTGTGAAAACTTTAGGTTATGTCAATTTTAACACTAATTCAATATATTTGACCCTTAACTTTTTAATAACATTTAACTTCAAAGAAAAGATCTAAAAAAATAGACATTTAAGCACAAAACATACGCAATGAACGTGATAATTGTAGGTTCAAATCTCATTCTGTGAAAATAAATGTTTATAGCTACAAAACGTAGTTAATTGATTGAATTTATTAATTTTACCATCCAAATTTTCTCCTAAATCGTCATTATTAAGGAATGCCTCTTTAGCCGCAAGCCAGTCCTCTACCTGTCTAGCTTGTTCCTTGAGTAACTGTAGCTCATGTGCCTGAACAAAAACAAAAATAATTAATTACTAAACTTTAAAAAAAAGCCCAACTTGAAATAAATAGTGTACATATTTACATAATATATATTTATATAAATTCGTTTCCAATAAAATGTTCATCAAATTTTATAATATTAAGTATGTAATAATATTTTTAAAAATAACTTTTATTTCTATTTATAATAAATATACTGTTATGGCTTATTTAAAAACACAATTAATAGAAAACTTTTAAGCAAATAAAAAAGAAAACAAGCCAAAATAGTTTAAGCAAGCAAAAAAATTGTAAGAACTTAAGTATTAATTGTCTATAGCCCTACCCCCTCCCGTTCAATCGTCGTTAAATCGTCAATAATTATGAAGAACTTCGGCAGCGTTTTGTCTACCTCAATGGAAAAATACAAATAATTTAAATATAACAAATCTCCTGAGCGGATAACGAATTTACAACCGACGTCTTTACAGCCGCATGCTTGTATCCCTTTAACCACGAGGACCTAATGTTATTTACATATGTTGGCATTTATATATGTTGGCAGAGGGAATCTAGTATTAAGATACTCCGTTCCCCACTTTGCGCCGAATTTTTCGAGGCATTGCGTGTTGAGTAAAGTTGGGCGTTATAACAAACAGCAGATAATATAATTCATTATAAATTTCT
>DWAN01002834.1:0-14399 GCA_018230445.1 Heliconius hewitsoni | reverse complement strand
TTCCCTCTGCCTACCCTGCTGTGTGCGGGATACAGCGTGAAGCTGATTTGATTTGTTTTTGGTATCTTATTATGAGTATTAAATGAAAGGGTAAATTATAAAAAATACAACAAACTAGCAAAAAACATCTATATAGCTTTTTTTTAAAAACGATTAATTTAATGAATACTTACATGTTTATTATATGCTAAACTTATTTTTATAATAAGATAGGTATTTATTTATTTCCTAGATACAAATAAATAATTACATTAAAACTTTTTATTATTATTATTTTAATTAATTCGTCAAGATCCTAATGGACCCAAAGTTCTTGAAGCTTCGGCTTCAGATAAAACTTTTTTAAAACGAATCGAGCAGTAATGGAACTTCGTAATCATATTAATAGCCGATGCTGAGACGAAAATATTAAATTTGTTTCGTTGAAATATGAAAGCTTACAAAACTAAAGGCTAGGCTCATAATAAACGACACTGATACATCGCCTAAATACTCGGAATATATATATCATATTTAGTATGGTAAGATAGTAGTTACCCAGCGGCAATGTAAAATGAAATTGGGATGGTCGTAGGATCGATTCCCACTCCAAGGAATAAAAAATCAACACACGGAAAGTGGAAATCGGAGTGTCGTAACACTAAGCAGAATACAACCGGAGGCTAATAAAAAATACAAAATTATCTTTATGGAATAATCGTTCCAAATATACTGATATTCAATTTTGAGTAAGGAAGGTTCAAACTGGGAGGAATTAATTTTTAAGAATGAGATATCATTAAAATAATTAATAATAATAGTTTATTCCATTAAACCAGTTAGATGACCTTTAGCGAATCAAAATGTAATCCCTTATTATATTAAATAAACAGCTTATTCAAACAATGGACTGTAATACCACTTTGTAGGTTCAATCGCCTCTGTAGTGTTCCTGGAAGGACGCCAAAATGAAATATTGAGAAGGATAATATTTAACAAATTATATTAAATTTCCGAGTTCTTTCTGAAATTCGTTAATTGGTTATTATAAAAATATTGGGTACATATTTCAAATAAGTTATTTTTCTACTTATGTGTAATAATTTTCTTGAAAAGTATTACATGTGTATTCACGTTCAAGCCTTCATTAAGGCTTCTTCATAACACTTTACTTCACTGTGGCAATTTTGTCGCTTAAAGCAGTTTAAGCAGAGGGCATTTAGTGCTAAGACACTCCGTTCTCTTAAATAATAGGTTTACTGTTAATCTTTTACATAATATATACAATATTACCATAATCTACCATAAGAATTATCGTAAATCCCCAAAAATCAGGGGCAAAATATTAAAATAGATAGATGACGCCAGCCGCAGGTGCACTTATTTAGCCCTACTTTAATAGCACTGAACGTTCAATTTCAAATTTAATTCGCATGAACGGATCGAGCTGGGGGCTGAATGGTTATTATTTTCGCGATTTGTGCGAAATCTAAGCGAAATTGGCTCACCGAAACACCTATTGGCCGGGTAATTCGGTTATCTATACATTACATATGCTGTAAATTGGAATTTTGGGAAATATCAACTGAATTGAAATAAATTGATATTTATAGGTGTCGGGTATATATTAATATTAGCGTACTGATTTTGGTTTTATTAGTATTGGAGCTATTAATTTGTGACAAGAATAGAATGGCAGATATAGATTTGGTATCTTAATGTACATATGACATTTTATTAAGGTCTTTTTAGCTTCTCGTTGTATTCTGCAAATAGCAGAGTAGGCAGAAGGAACCTGGGGACCTAGTGTTAAGACACTCCGTTCCCATTAAGATGTTCGTTCATTCTGTTGCCCACTTTCGGCCGAATTCAGAAGTAATTACGTGTAAAGTGGCACAACTTTACAGCGCGATTTGTCTCGTGACCAGAGCGAGGAAATAGAAAAAAACAATCCTCTAGTGGGAATCGAACCCACAACCTATTGCGTTTACATTTCATACGTACGACCTCTGATGTTTAAAAATAGTATTCATTTTATCTTTTAGAAAATTGCCTATTTGATGTCAAAATTTAAACATTTTGCCAAACTAAGTCAGGAAAATTAAAATACTCTAAAATATTTAACCTGTAGACTGGCAGAAGATGCTAAATCGTTTCATAATAAATTAAAAATCATTTTCATAATGTATATTCAATTTCAAAATATTATTAATCATACCAAGATGCGTCTATACATTAATTTAAATTTCCGGCCAATTTTATCACCTAGCTTTGGTAAGTTCATTTCCATGGATTTAAATCGCTAAATGAGCTAGATCTGATTTATACACACATTAGTTATTATTAAGCTCTTATGGAGTTATATTATTACGCCTATTGTTCATAGTTAGTTTGAAATTTAGACTAAATATAAAAGTTACACTAACTATCTATACTTATAATAATATCGTAATCGGAAGATATATGAGAAAAATTGTGATTGTGTACCTTTATTAATTTAATAGAACCTGAACGAACCTGATTAGGATTTTTAAAATTTTATTTGTTTGTCTGTTCATTTCAGAATCGGCTCAACATATTTAAATATGAATATTTTGTTTATAAACAATATATTCATATTTGCATGATAATAGAAAATATTCAAGATTGTATGATTCTAAACTGACCGAGTTTTTGGATTCTCCAATGTAAGTTGACACCTTCTCAAGCAGCCATGTGGTGCTTGCTTTCAATATCAAAAATCTCAATTATAATAAGAGATTTATGGAGCATTATATAATTTGTGTGTTTTACCTGGATTTTTTGCGAAATCCGAATTTATGTGGGAAAAACTACGTTTACAGTGTGCGCGCAGTTACGGTTTACCTAGACGTATGTGAAATAACTTTTTTTATACATATAAATACGACAATTTTTCCAAGCAAAATCAAGTTGATCCCCAAATCACTTAAATTACGACTTATTAAATGCATAACAGTATAGATAACCAACCCAAAATAATTAATCCATTATTGGGTTCTCTACCTCCTATTGTCCGTCTATCCGTCTGTCAAGACCATTCTACTGATAACGCGTTAAGGTATCAATCTGAAATTATTATGAGATATTCAGGTTTACAATTTCTGGAAGCACATTGCCTCAAGAAGTGTCTTAATAGGTTAGGTTCCCAGGTTCCCTTGCCTACCTACTACTACTACTTGCTATGTGTGGGATAGAATATGAAGCAAAAATGAATATATCGCGTACCTCCAGTATACCATAAATAATATTTTGATTTTAAATTGAGATTGGTACCCACTAATTTAACGTATAGATAGATGTGCCGCAGTAACGAAATAGCTTCAATTTAATTAATAATTACTTTCAGTTAAGGACAATAAAGTCACCAAAACAAGATTAATCATATTAAGCTTTTTCATTCAAATGGAAGGAGATCACAAAAAAATATTCTTTTGTTTAGCAGAGTCATATATCAAAACGTCAGTACCAACATGACCCGCGTTACCCGACTGTCAATAACATAACCTAACTCTTACGTACGGTGTACCGTATTACTTTCAGCTCACTATCTCGTCTGATCGTGTTATATCTATTATTATTTCTTTTAAACTCCACGTTATATTTCGTATATAACACGTATATAACACAGAGGTAGCTGAAAATTCTCTGTATTTCACTTTCGGTTCATTTTCAAAACATTGAATATTGAGGGGCGGATCTATGATGTATTCTTTTGTGTCAAAAATGAGATGCTTTTTATTAAGTTAATGAGATGCTTTTTATTAAGTATTGCTGTTTTATTAAGTTAAGATACTAACAACATACTCGTAATATTTCTCTTACATCTGTTCCTCTAAACAGGCAGCAGCAGTTCTGACATTTCTCATTTTATTTCTGGATATTTAATTTTCTTATATTATTGACTTATATTAACAAAAAAATATTATAGCAAAAGAATTTGAGTGTCGTATCACGACGGTCGTGGGTGCGATTATCATTGGGGTGTATGCTATATTTAATATATTAATTTCTTCGATCTGGTAACAAGTCAAAGCCCTTGAGCCATTGCGTATTAAATGGTGGAAGCCATTAAGTACGCAATGCCTTCAAAATTCGGTGATAAGAGAGAAATGGAGTATCTTAATTAGAATCATCTTCTACCTGACATTAGTCCCGGCTTTTGCCAGGGTCTGCCTTCCTACTCAACCTACTCCACTTTACACGGTCTTTAGCGGTTTGCACGGTCTTTTGCGTAGTATCTTAACTAGAGTCCCTCTACCTAACTAACGTAGTATCTTAACTAGACTCCCTCTACCTAACCTTGCTATATGTGGGCTATAGCGTAAGGTTGAAAAACATGAAATATGATCGAAACAATATTAACACAATTAAAATACCTTTCATAATTCGTGTCCAATTCATCCGCCATAATGAAATTCAAATATGGAACTCAGTATTGCAATCAATACGTAATAAACTTTCAAATAAAGATATAACAGATGGCGAGGCGAGTCGGATAAATTATTCATGAATCTGATTATATTGGAATAAACAAAGCTTTTATGGCTCGAAATGGATTTTGTATCAGTTAACAGTTGCGGGAAAGTTGGAATTTAAGAATTGTATTATTGTATTATCGTATTCTGTGATAAAGTTGGGTCATTTTTTTTTCACAAAATGGTTCATTGATTATTTTGAATAACTATAATTTCATATACTTTATTAGTTTATTACATAAAATATGACAACCAGAGGATACTAGAAGACTTATCGCTTTTATCTACTTCTGCCTTTAGAAGGAAAGTAAACAATTAGCTAACCTAAACAAACCCGATTTTGATTATAAATAATAATTTATCACCGTAATTAATAGAGTATTGATTATGACATACTGTCATACATTAAACATCACAATATTAGTTTAATAAATTCATATTCTTTACCACTCAACATGGTATATCTCTATTATTATTATCGCCTTCCCTCTAAATATCTTTCGACAACCTTGGCCAGATTGTCTACCTGGTCTGATCCAGAGTAGGGTAGGGGATTTTTCCACTACAGATGGTGTGGTTTCCACTCGATATTTGTTCTTCTAGCTGTTTTCCCTGCTCTTAACTCAGCTCAACAATTCTTCTAAAATATATCTTTTATTATACAAAAAAAATGTCTTAACTTTTATTCAAAAAGACCGTGTATAATGTTGTGAATGTGTTGACTAAGAAGAATGCGAAGACTTCGGATCACAGACTTGAATACTTGATATTAACTTCAACTCGACACCTCCAAGTGATCTCATCCTTCACAGATTGATAAAAAAGCGATCCTATAAGGGTTCCGTTTTTTCCTTTTGGGATACGGAACCCTAAAAATAAAAAATTGACTAACGAAACCTTCCTATACGTAAAACTATTAAAATACCCGGATAGAAATCCAAAGAAAATTCTTGGCAGAGTTTCAACACCAGTATAGTATTCTAGTATAGTATTCTATAATAGTATTCTATTAAGTTTTAATTTTTGGCCATGCAAAGTTGAAACTCAATTGCAGCCAAATGTTAACATCTACGGTATGTGCGCCGACGCGCCACGTGCCAGTTCGCGCGGCGATAAAAAGTAATTGCAGGGTCGTTACATCGGTTCCATAACCTTGGTTTTGTTTAAGAAATTTAACTTATGTAAGGATGTTTCTGATTAAAATGTCAGCTTTATTATAATTGTTTATTGGCTTTTATTCAGCCACATGCATCCCGTATGTAGCAGAGTAGGCAGAGGAAGCCTAGTATCATGGCACTCTGTTCTCTTCTTACCGCTCAAGTCTCAATACGTAGCGTGTTAATTGGCTGAACCATCACATTTTTAGGTATTATGATCATTTTCTTAAATCCACGCTATGCCATCGGAGCGAAAAAATAAAAAATATATATATTAAATTTCCCCGAATGGGAATTGATAACTTGTCACGTACGTTACAGTTACATATTATTACCACAAAAGGCTCCCAAACTTCAGAGCTTCAGAGCGAGGTGACGAAAATAATTTAAATATAATCATTTTCTTCAATAGGGATGGAAATCACAACGAAAACGTTTATAGTTAAGTAAATTATATACATTTGATCTACCTAGATAAAATACAGCGTGAACTTAAAACAACAAAATGTTTTTTTAAATGACAATTTTAACAAACGATATTATACAGTATATTTTTTAATACAAACAAAAACAAAAGTTTTCACAATGAGTACAGTCAGCAAAAAAAAATAACAAATCGCATGAAATCTTCCACAGTAATATAATATTATATTGCAATAAGCATTCTCCATTTCTAATTTCGTTGCGTTGGCATATTATGACGAGGATCTCCTTATAAATTTTTCATGACAGACTTCGCTTGCTGTGTATCAAGTTTTGGTGAATAAATCAAAATGTACTCCCTTCACTCTTTTGTGTTTTGAACAGAAAAAGGAAGAGTCAGTAATGGCAATGATAAGATTGGTCTGTAAGATTTTTCCGCCGTGAAATCGAAATTTACGAATAGCGAAATGTGAAAGTTATCAGTTACATAATATTTTTACAAATCTTACTCGTAATATAACTCGTATTCTCAATGAATTAAAAACGGTAGTATATGAGAACTTAACAAATAGCTCACTATAGTTTTAAGTGAAAATTTCATAAGGATGTGTCCTCTCTCTCTCTTTCTTATCTTTTTTTTTATATTGCCTAGCATGAAAGATGTGTGTAGATATTAAAATTTATGTACTCTTTTTTTTAAGCATGTACTTATACAAACTATATACAGTGTATATTACATTGTGCATCTAATGTAAATATGTCAAATCTTTATATTTAATCAAGCATTATAATATAAACGTCCAAGGCTTTACGTATCCAACATATGTATCTATTTGTCAACCAATATTTTTATGTACAAAATCTGAAAATGTTTCTTCAAGAGGAGAAAAAACATCCGAGAAAATGTAAACGTCACTTCTCGTGCCCGAGGATGATGTGCCCGAGGCGTGATTTTAAACCAAACTTCAAAAAGGCAGTGAAAAATTGAAATCTTGCTTTACTTTAATAGTGCAAAGCTAAAGTGACAATAACTACAAATAATATATTTAGATAAAACATAGTTTGTTAGGTAAGTAATGGAATATTTATTAATTTACTATTAATGTACTTAAAAGCACTGCGTTGAGTACCGCAATAAGCTATGCCTCAAAAATAATGTCAAGGAAATAAAAATAACTCATTTCTTGAGTGGGAATTGAACCTACAACTATCATGTTTATAGTCGAACATTCTACCTTTTCGCCACGACTAAACATTATATTCTTGATGCATAGGCATCAATGTAATAATAGTATTACACATGAAATATACGCAAAAGTAAAAATAAATAAAATACTTTAAAAGCATTCTGTAGGCATTACATATTGAGCGCCAGACCTCAACTCTGATGTCGAGAAATAACACGCAAAAGGAAACGAAAATATTAAATATTACATTCCCTGGAGTGAGAAACGAACCCACAACCTTCAGCGGAAAGTGGGGGGCGGAATGTCTGAACACGTTCCCTCTCCGTACCCTGCTACAACCGGGATAGAGCGTAAAGATGAAACTCTACAAATATACGAGAAAAAATCACAAACATTATAGGCTACATATTTTTACAGAGCAAAGTGAATCTAATGTCAAAGCGGAAATAAAACATGCCAAGTGACGTGTGCCAGCCAAAATGTGAATGTATTTGTGCTAAGGTGCGAGTTGTTGTTACGAAATGCTCTTTTACCTAACGTTTATAGAATTGCGAATGTCAATCCGTCAGGAAATGTGTTCTGGGGTGAGCCTCGCAAAATATTGTGTTACGAATATGTATATTTTTAGGTATCATGATCATTTTCTTGAAATGTAGGCCTTACTTTTTGGAAAGGAAGTGAGTTTGAATTTGACTTAAAATAATTTATTATTAAGCAAAAAACCAACAAATTTGTCGCTATACAATGTATTAATAATTTATTATAATAACATATGAGGTAAATATAGAACACTCCCCATTCGGGGGATTCCCGTCTTATTTGTTAAAAAACCTGTATTTTGTATGAAATGATAATATTCAATATTTAATTTCCTCGGGTGGGAACCGATTCCGATTTTGTTGTATTTACAGTCGCACGCTTATGCCTCTGCGCAAGACTAGCCTCTCTCTCTTACATAAAATTGACTCCGTTCATACATCTAGCACCGTGGAACATATTATAGGTACAAAAGTAGCCTAAAAAGGAGGAACTCTTTTCGCTGCCGTATATCAGAATCGTTACCAAAACTGTATTGTGTATGGCCAAACGCGCAGCTGTACTGACGTTTTGCCGTCTCATCAATGCAGCTAAGGCTCCGTTGACCTTGTTACCGGCAGCAATACGCCTTTCTACATCAATCTCGTATCTTCCATCTCTAATTAACATACTTCCCAGGTATACCACTTCATTCACTTGTTCTAATATCTTACTATTTACACTGATCTTGCATTCCGTCCTTTCTTGATCTCTTTCAAAAATCAGAACCTTTGTTTTGTTCGCATTGAGCATGCATCATCTGCATACAGCAGGCAATTCACATACAGGTCACCTACTTTCACTCCCATATCACTTTGTTTCACTCCTTGGAGACATCTATCCAAATACAAATTGAACAACCAATCTGATATGGTGCAACTTTTTTTAACACCCGATCGGATGTCAAACCAGGGTGACATGCCAACTCCTACTCGCACACAGGCTGAGTGATCTCTGTAAAGACTCTTTACAGTCTGTAGAGAAAGCGTATGCTGTAGCTGCAGCGAAGAAATGAAAATATAAATGTAAAGGAATATTTCATTTTCTCGAGTGGAGATCGAATCCACAACTAGTCTATTTTACAGTTACACTTTGTGCTTCTGCGCCACGGCTGCCGGGTTATACTTAGTCGGGTTTTTAATTATATTTTTAAAAGAAAGTTTACAACTTCTGTCTACCAAAAATATAAATAAAAATAGGTGGGATGGTGGAGCGTTGACTGTAGACATTATAGTCGTCAGTTTGATTTTCAGTCTGGTTAAGCTTATTTTTTTTACTTTCCTACTCTAATAAGATAATGTGCAGCGTAGCTTCAACGACTTAACACATAAAACTTTTATTTTCGGCAAAAAGCAGAGAAAATAGTATAGTTTAGCTCACGCTGTATTCCGCACGTGAAGGGGTTGGCAGGATGAAACTGGTGAACCTAGTGTTAAGTAAACACTCCGTTTCCATTACGACACATTCGTTTTCTCCTTTCCACCGAAAACCGAAGGTGTTGCGTGTTAAGAGGCTCTGAATTCAATCCCTCGCTGACTTGTTATTAAATCGAGGATAAGAAAACATACTCTGTCCCCCCTATTGGGAATTGAACCCACAACTGTCGCATTTACACTTGTAAATCATCGGAAAACAAAAATCCACAGCCTCAGCATTTATGAAAATCATCGGTTCATGGGTTAAAAAGTTACAAAAGACCTCCCTCCCTCCTTTTGGGCTTTGCCGCAGTTGGGTAATAAAAAGTAACAATGTGTTTTCTGTAAAAAAAGAGTAACATATAGGTGCTCTTTATTTTATCAGAAATGTTATAAGCTTTATTTTTTCAGAGCAGAATTTATTCTCGACTCCCAAATATAAATATTTGTCACAGCATCGAACATATACGGGTATATATGTAGTAAATAGTAAATCACTGACCCTATAGCTCTTTCGATCAATTTTGTTAAAAAAACAACAACGGTTTCATATTAATCCTTGCAATTTCTGTTTGATGTAAACAGATACAGTCTAAATGATTATACTTTAGAAAATACCATAAAGTTAATTTAATATATTATAATATAACAAACTACATAAAATGTCCTTTTTGTGGAATATTAATATTTATTCAGATATGTATCTTCTTAGAAAACGCCCGACTGTGCATCACGGTGACCGTGATAATTGACTATGGATTTGATTAACATTTGAGAGATGTTTGAAAAAATATATTATTTTTTTGCTTTGAGAGAAAAACAAACTAATAAGAATATATATTCTACAATTCAGTTCAGACTAGTTCACTTCAGACCATCGTAGCGTCACGAGGTAGCGTTTAACTATAAACATGATAATTAAGGGCTGGATGGAGGCTGGACGAAGGTATGAAGGAGTTTTCTTTTACTACCTGTTTTGGTAAGAAAAAGAGTGGCGTTGTATTTTACTACCGTTGTCTCAAATTCTGACAATAAAGTTGAAATAGAATGTATTACTTCTCACCTCTATCTACCCTCCTCCACTCTGATGGATAATGTGAAAATCTAAAAAACAATAATAAATTGTAAAATTTAAAAATATATAACAAAAACATTTATAAATTTACAGATATCAATTACACGTTATAATATGATGTCAGTAACATAATATCCAAATTTCCTTTAAAGTTGAAGCTCTCGTTCTAAGAAGGAAATACT
Organism: Heliconius hewitsoni; assembly: GCA_018230445.1. Taxonomy (NCBI): domain Eukaryota; kingdom Metazoa; phylum Arthropoda; class Insecta; order Lepidoptera; family Nymphalidae; genus Heliconius; species Heliconius hewitsoni. The sequence continues at coordinate 3,909 of DWAN01002834.1, read as the reverse complement.
TTGCAAAAAATGTTGACGGTAGTTCCGATGATCGTATGAAGTTTTCTACTCTAGGAACCTGTAGGTGAAAAGTATTATAAATAATGTGAAATGAAACTAGCTTTTTTTAAACATACTTCTGGTACTGGTAGTAGATGCTTATATAAATGGATTATTAAAACCACTCTACTTTTTTCCCGCATAGCAGTCTCAAAGAACACATTTTTTTTACATTAATTGCATATAGTAGCACAAAAATTGAGTGGGAAATGAGGAACTGAGTGTCTTAACACTACTTTACCTTTGACTAACTGCAAAGCAGGAAAAAGCGTGAAGCTGCTTTTTATATTAGAAATACAAAGTCGATTATATTTTGATTCATGCCCAGGACACTTAAACCGTTTTCTATATGAATACACTTCCTTTCCTTATTTCGTGGTTACCTCATGAAAATGCTTAACGAACTTCAGATATTTTATTTGTTCTAAGAAAAGTTTAATTTTAATGCGGAAATAATACGCTAATGAAATTTTACCGTTTTTATTACTTTATTACTTTTATTGTCGGTCTTATACATTTGTTTACTTAGAGAGAGTTTAGTGGTCAGTCGTGACTCCGCCTCGGATCTCGATAGAAATTGACGGGCAATTTCTCCAATTAGACTTATATTTTACGACATATGACATAATAAGAAAAGAATAAAGTGTTTCTTTTCACCTTTGCAAATGATGATAACCATTTAAGAAAATCTTAAACATTATAGAATGTTTCCTAATATTGGCGTGGTGGGACTGCGTATGACTGCAAACATGATTTTTTTTAGCTTCTGTACCTGTACCCCGTAATAGCAGGGTAGGCGATGGGAATGGAATGGGAACCTAGTGTTGAGATACTCCGTTTGCGACTATCCGACGAATACTTAAAGCATGTCGTATTGAGTGGCAGGAATCAAGGCCGTGCTTTGCGTAGTTACCAGATCGAGGAAATAGAATGGAATGCAATATTTTTAAAAATTATGATTGTTTTCCATGAAATTATTTTCATTATTCCACTGTGATAAGACAAATTGTAGTATTGAGTTCTGCTATTCACCACGCAACATCCTCAAGAATTGGGGATGTTGAGGACAGAGGGGAACTTGAGAACAGAGTTTTTAATACTATGTTTTGTCTGGGCACGCGGCTGGGTTTGATAAAGCGTGAAACTTAAATGAATTATACAGACAAAACCACACAAACCACTAGCATATTACATAGAAACATCTCATTTCAAATACAGGAAAATAAAATGAACATTAATTTAACATTTTGGAATATTTAAACAATATCCTCACAAAGCTTTTGAACTTTTAAATATTTAACAGTCATTGAAACTGAAACTATAGTTTTGAGCGTAAGCTCAGCTTCATTACCATATTGTATGTACTTTTGACTTTATATTAACATCAAATTGTGTGTAGAGTTGGTACTATGCAAATTTTTAATGGTGGCATTGCTATAGAACTGTTAGTGTTGGTTCTGTTCCAGGTGCAGGTTATATTTTTTATCTTTGTTCTATATAAGGTAGAGGGAACCTTGTGTTAAGACGCATCGTTTCCTGCTTTGTAATTTTTCGAGACATTGCAGCAGCATTACATTGGCAGAACTCCATGATTCACTTTGTCTTGTTAACTAGAAAAATTAAAATAATTCATTCCTCCGAGTGAGTACGAACCCACAACCATTAACAGGCCAGATGTTGCCACCAATGCCGCCATTTTGTCTAATTAGATAAAAAGCTATTCTACAGATTTCAACTACAATATTCATAGAATTGAAGAAAACGTACCATTTCTATCCACCAAACTGAAGCCAGATTTATAATAAAACAATCTTAGGATATATTTTACAAGTTAACAAGTCATATTTCTCAGTACTGTCTTGGCACGGCGCAGCGGACTCGCGTCGCACAGTTCGATAACGAACTTTTGGACATATGTATGTATGTATTTACGATTAAATCTCATATAATTTGCTATGTAACTTTAAATACTTTTAAGTCGTAGCACAGGGCCACATGAAAGTATCTGTTTTTCTAGCTTTGTGCTCCTACTCACTGCTGCTTTAGCTCACTGATTATTCTAAAATATTACCGTTTAAAAAGAAACATATTTTTATGAAAAAATATTATTAAAAAAAATAACAAGCGAAACGATCGCCTCCTATACGTTAAACTTTTAAAATACCCAGATAGAAATTTACAGAAAATTCTTGGCAGAGTTTCAACACTAGTATAGTATTCTAGTATAGTATTCTATAATAGTATTCTATTAAGTTTTAATTTTTGGCCATGCAAAGTTGAAACTCAATTGCAGCCAAATGTTAACATCTACGGTATGTGCGCCGACGCGCCACGTGCCAGTTCGCGCGGCGATAAAAAGTAATTGCAGGGTCATTACATCGGTTCCATAACCTTGGTACTGTTTGAGAAATTTAACTTAAATAAGAATATTCTTGATTAAAATGTATGTTTTGATTTAGTTGTTTATTGCTTATTTGTTTTGTTAATATTAAAAAAGTCGCGTCGTGGCGCAGCGGCACGGCACCTGATTATAAGCGCGTCGGTTGTAATTTAAATATAATAATTTCCTCCACTAGGGTTAGAACCCACAACCGAAGCGTTTAGAGTCAGACGCTATTTCACTACACCATAAGCGCCTGTTATATATTATATTATACACTAGCGACCCACTTTAAACTTCGCCTGCTAAAACTGCTTAATTATTTACTTAATACAATGAATTACGTTCGTGTTTTGAAAAACTAGTAGAATTCTTATAGTTTTTTTCTAATATAAAAATAGTCTATGTTCTTTACCAGCTATTTATCATATCGACGGAAAAATATTAATATTCAAAATTACATTATAACACTTTTTTCCTAAAATCTGTGTACTAAGATGGCTCTGTTCTCGCATATACGTCTTTGATATCATATAATATGTGCCGTAAAAATTAAGCGATTTTACGAGATTTATTAAGAAAGTCAGTAAATTATTTGGTTATCATTAAAGTCGTTTCCATATTAAAGTAAATTTGGTATGTTTGGTTCACTTAGACAAAAAAGTCAAACGAGGCTTACAAATTATACATTATATATTTTTATAATACAGTCAAGAACAAAAATTCTCGTAAAAAGTACAGTTAGCAAAAAATTTTTAACAAATCGCATAAAATCTCCAACAATAATATAATATTATATTGCAATAAGCGTTCTCCATTTCTAATTTCGTTGCGTTGGCATATTACGACGAGGGTTTCCTTATAAATTTTTCGTGACAGCCTTCGCTTGCTGTGTATCAAGTTTTGGTGAATAAATCAAAATGTTCTTTGCCTCACCCTTTTGTGTTTTCAACAGAAAAAGGGAAAGTCAGTAATGGCAATGATAAGATTGTTCTGTAAGATTTGTCCGCCGTGAAATCGAATTTTAGGAACAAAGAATTGTGAAAATTTTGTAATTATATAATATTTTTACTAACTTACCTTCATATTAAAAAAAAATACGTAGTAGGTTTTCTCAGTGTATTTAAAAAATGGTATAGTGTGTTATGTTTTAGAGTTAGTGCTCACAGTAGTTGTTACTTCGGTCATACTAGATTCCTAATGCTTAGTTGAAGATAAATCGCTAGGCTTACTAAATAAAGCGCACCGTTATTGTTGAGCACTCAAAATCTCGTTTGTTCAATTTGGAGTATCATCTTTTTTTGTTTTTTTCATTGTCTTTGTCTCTTTGTCTACATAAAAAGCAAAATTTAGACATTTAAATTTTTTTTAGCAAATACCATCACATACTATATCTTTAGTGCATATTACATTATACTTATATTGTACACAATTTAATTTTATCAGCTTCACGCTGTATCCCGCACACTGCAGGGTAGGCAGAGGGAACG